>JAIUZE010070423.1:0-119144 GCA_022085475.1 Heliosperma pusillum
TATATATATATATATATATATATAAATTGCATCCGGTGAGTCCACATATCTTAGGTGAGTACGTCCCGTTAATCTCCACCATTAGATCTTACACAAATCAAGGGTTGGGATTAATCCTAACTCATTCTATATAAACTTGCAATTCTATTCTAACATCTCATAACTCAATCTTACTTTCTCTCTCTTCTTTCACTCTCTCTCTAAACAAACAACGCTCAACTCCTTTTTTTCTCTCTAGTAACTCAACTCCCCTAAATTTAAAAAACCTAATTATAAGCTCTCAAATTCCTTCAAAATATTCAAATCTAATGTTAATTTGTAATTCGGGAAGCATTTAATTGAAAAATTCAATCCAACTTGCGAATCTTATCATTCGATTGATTTCATAATTTCAATCCATTTCCTGGTGATTTTTCGTTAATTTTTGAATTCAACGTATGATTTTATGTACGATTCGATTAAAAGTTATGCGAAATTATGTAAGATTTTGATATTCAATCTGATATTGTATGTGTTCATATTGTTGTTGTCGATTGTTCATGCGATTATTGTCGATTGTAATGTTCATTGTAATTCTGCAAAAAAAAATTAGGGTTATGACATGGTGAAATTGAGTAGCAATTTTAATTTGTGCTTTGTTAATTTATGATTGATTTATGTAATAATTGCGATTATATGAAATTTTAAATCGTATTATATTCTCATGTTTATATTGTTCGATTTCAGATTTATGTATGTGTTCCTAATGTTTGACAAAAAGTTAAGATTATGATATTGTGAAGTTCATAACTGGATGTGTTTTTAGAAAAAAAAACTGGAGGTATGCAGCGGCGATTAGCTAAGCTAACCGCTGTAAATATTCGACACATAGTGGAACGTTATTACTGTAACAATAATACAGTAACATGTGAACTGATACTGAAATATTGAACTGAAATTGAAATGTTGTACAACATTATATATTTGATGGTAATGATTATAATCTTGTTAAAGGAACGATTTAATGTGTTACAGTAACATTTAATGTGTTACACTAACGTTTTAATGTGTTACAGTAATGGGGAACCTGCTGGCCTTGCGTTAGATTAATACATGTAGAATTTGTAGGCGTTAGATTACATTAATTTCGTGTACATTTGTGTCTGTTTTGATGGCTTAATCTATCATTACTTTTGTTCTCTAAGCATTGAGAAACCATAAATATATCATTATAAACTACTGTAATATTTTGGTTATAAATTTTTCAAAGAATGCTCTTTATTTTTCAGGATTAATAGAAGGACAACACCTTTTATTATTATTCATTTCTTTTAAAAGTTTGAATAGTTCGTTTAAAGGCTATTAGCTCAATTAGGAGAGCGATGTGCAAACCTTGCACATAGGTATGAGTTCAAATCCCATATAGCCTATTTATTTTAAGATTGTACTGTGAACATTTTAAGCGGCCATATAACCCAATATATATGACTGTTTGTGTGGTCGAAACCACTTTGTTAGTTTAGTTTATTAGAGTATGTTGTGCATTTTTTTTTGTTATAGTTGATGATGAGTTATGACGGAAGTACTGTAACATCATTTACTCATTAACGTAACAATATTACAGTAATTAGGCTACTGTAACATCATTAATTCATCAAAGTAATTGAAACAATATTAAAAGTTCCAATTCTAATTCATTTGATCAACAAATTCCAAGTGAATAAAATCCGTTCAAGTGCTTCTGTTATGCTAAAATGTTTGGAAACAACAGATCACAATAATGTGGTAAGGTTTACAAAAGTATACGTCATAATCTTACATCAAACAATGACAACAATGTTAACTGTAACACCCGCGATTTTAATAGTTATAATTTAATAATATTATATTATCATTAGTTAGTCTAATTTTGGATTTAGCTTAAAATTTAGTTAGTCGGGTAAATTCCGTGTCTAATCTAGAGAATCTGAGCCCGTATTTGGATTCTACTTGGAATTTCCTGCGAGCTAGGCCTTGTATTGGATATTAGGCCTTTTCTATCTTCCACTCACTCATCTTAGCCCATATTCTATTCATTTTCCACTCTAATGTTTCAGCAAACATATCATTTCTCCATCCTCACCAAACAAAACCCTAACCTCTCTCTCACCATTGTTGAGGCTTAAATTCTTCAAGTTTCAAACAACCACAACTCACTCAATTCTCTTGATTTTTAGTTTAATCTTTCTCTCTTATTCTTCTCTACCTTGTTTGGTAATAAATTTACCATCTTGCTTATTTTCAATTTTCCCATCTTTCTCAAGGATGAATTTTATTCATATTTTGTGTCCTTGTGTAGGTGGAGACCTTCAAAAACCCGACAAGGACTACTACAAGTGAAGACGCAAAAAGGTAACGATGAAGGGTTACTCGATATCATTATGTGTTTTATGTGTTAATTGTAGTGAAAGATGAATTCCTTGTCTTAATTTCATGTGGATATGTGTTAGTTGTTCATTCATATGTGTAAATTCATCTCATATGCTTATCTTTCACTAATCTAATGCTAAGTTACATTTATATTGTTAATTATATCTACTTATCATTGTTGAACTTGAGTTGGGAAATAAATGTGCCTTTGTTTGCCTTGACTGATCTTATGCAATGATTGGTTATGATTAGAATGTATTTAATGAGGTTTGTTGCTGATAAATGATTATTGAAATAAATGGGTATCAAAGGATTTTGAGTAATTGTTGTTGTTGAATGTTGTTTTCGGGCTTGTTGTTCCAGCCGGCCCACCGGCCGCCGGTCACCCCAACCGGTTGGGAACCCCTGTAGTGAATTTGGACAAGTTTTGAAGAATTTTCAAGTAGCGTAAGTCCTAGCCGGCCCCACAAACCGCTGGTCCCCCCAACCGGCTGGGCACCCATGTATATTTTGGTTGATTGTTTGATGGACTGCGTGCCCCAGCCGGCCACCCGGCTGCCGCCCCCACCGGCTAGGAGTCACCCCGCTTTCCTTGTTGGAGCTAGTGTCCTCCACACTTAGTGTGATAACGTGTATAAATCTCTTACAGGTTCACATGGTATACTTAGTATTCTTATCAGTTGACTAACGTTTATCGTTAACGGTTGGCTTGCTAAAAGTTTGACGTTATTGTCATTTTAATGGCGGTTATCAACTGGTCCCTAAAAGTCACACCTAAAGGATGTGTTTGAGAGATATGATTATATGAAAAATATAATCATATTGATGCCTTAGATGACTAAAAGGTTAGTCGATGTATATGACTAAAATGTTAGCCAATGTAATGATGATACGATTATTTAATACGATTAAATAATACTAGCTGAGACGAATTAAATGTTAATTCGTAATTGAATATAAATTGTTATATCTAATTGATGTATATAATTTAATTATTTAATATGATTAAATGATGTAAGCTTAAACGAATTAAATGTTAATTCGTAATTAAATATAAACAGTTATATTTAATTAGCAAATTATAAATATACGATATTTATAGTTGATGTATATATTATACGATATTGTCATAATAAATGATGTCAGACCGGTATTAATAAATCGACTACAAGATGTTGTATGGACTTATTAATATGTGACAACATAAATGACAATAATAATACATACACATTTTATACATTAAAATAAAAAAGGCTAACAACCTAAAAACAAGTAGAGAAAAAAGAGAGAAGGACTCCTCTCTTTTCTCCACTTGTTGGACCGTTAAAAGGGAGAGGAGAAGAGATTGATAGGGACTCTTCCTCTACATTCTTATCATTACTTTTTGCACAAAAATTATTAGTAATTTTTGGCATTCATTCTAGCTCAAGAAAAGAGCATTTCTCGGAACATCTTGGGTGCAACGATTAGGAGAATATCGATCTCGATATTTGTTCTTAGGCCATATTGCTAGGACCGGAGGTTGATTCTAATCTCTATGTTTTGTATTATGCATTTCGTTTATGACTCGCATTTCATATATTATGATTTCGTTATAATCCTTAAATTTCATGATGAAATATACCGATATTTCCCTCAAGTGGTATCAGAGCATAGGCTACGAAATTATTTTATATGATTTTTCATAAATGATGAAATATTAAATTAAAACTTTTCTGAAATTTTTTGTTTCGGCTCAATTTTTTTTTTTCAGCCGTGTATTATTTTTTTATTCTTGTTTTCATTTTGATTTATTGATATTGTTGTTTTAAAATGTTAAGATGACAATATGATAAATTTGTAGATGTTTTAATTTAATAAGGATTAAATTAAAATGTAAATGGAAATTGTTTTGAATGTTTATGAACATTTGTTTTTGCTATATATTTTCGGCATACATGATGTTAAATTGTTATTTTGCATCATGATTCATTAATTTTAATGATGTTCAAATCAATTATGATTAGTCGAATATTAAGATAACCGATTTAATCATGATTTAGATATTCATTTTAAAATGTTAAATTGAATCATCTAGTTTGTATCAATTTTTAATAATGATTAAATGTTGATAATTGTACCGATTTTGTAATATTACCAACATCAAATTAAAATGTTTAATTTGTATGTATTGTTTTATAAAAAAAAAATAAAAAATAAAACCGTGGCTGTTTTATAAAAAAAAAAAAAAAAATTTTTGATTCGGGTTTTTTTATTTTTGGCCGAATAATTTTTTTTATGCATTATATTGATAATGTATGTTTGTTGTTGTGAAAAAGTTCACAATTATTGGATACCCAATTATTTTAAAATGGTTTAAAATAATGTTGGATTAATTCATACTTCCTCCCTTCAACTCCACTCTACCACTTTCATTTTTGTACACTATTCACAAGTGATCATATAATTGCGATTTTCTCTCAATATATAAGTAAAAAATATATTCATGTGTGATCTTGTTTGATTCGTCTTTACGAGTACATTATTAATATCTAACTTTTATAATTTTTGCAAACACGTAGCTAACGATATTTACCGCGTAAAACACGTCTCGGCAAATGTGAAAATGTTTTTTGGTAGAGTGGAGTTGAAGGGAGGAAGTATTATACGATAATATGAATTAAAATTGGATTATGTTTGATTGGAATTATTGTGAGTAATTTAGGAATTGTCACATAATTTTGATCATTTTAAATAGGTGGTTTGGATAAATTACTCTAGATAATTATGGAATTATGTCTTGAATGACTAATTTATTGTTGATGCATTTTATTTTGTTGAATGATTTGTTAAATGGTTTATTTACGTATTTTTGCAATTGGTTGTAATTTGTATTACCTAGTGTGGCCTTAGTTGATTATGTTTTCATAATGATGGAAACATGATCTTGATGTAATTTTAAGATCTCGAATCTTCTTTTGTTTTCTTTGAAATTATGTTTTTAAATTAGAATATAAATAGGTTTATATTTTGTAATTTATTAAATGTAATTTGAGAAGACTAAAGATGGAGATCGGATTGCTCACTCCCGCTACATGGACCAAGATGGAACATCAAGACAAGCTTTTCGGGTCCAATTATGGATGGATTCCAAAGTTGTATTTTGTTCATTTTGGTAGATAGGCCACACTAGGACTTTGTAATTTTACGTATTTTTTGTTCTTGTTGCATTTCTTCACATGATAGTTAGTGCATCATATTCCGCCTAAACCAAACCACCTACTACTAAAATGCATGAAAATTGACTCATATAGTTTGGATGTTAGTTATCATGGACATAAAGATGTCACACGAATTTTAAGCCATCATCTTAGTTTATTCATTCTCGCATGCTAGATATTCGTTCACTTAAAATGAATTAAAATAAAGTTGATGGGATCTTCCTCTAAAACCTAAAAATTGAGACTAGTCTTTATAGGCCAAACTACTATGAGTCCCTTCTTCGTCGGTAGGCATATAGGACCTTACTCTCCATATGACCCCTTCTACGTTGGGTAAGTAGTATGTGTTGACTTATTTTACCTCAACATTATAATCCGAAGAGTTTCTCGTGATTATGATGGACTAAAGATAGAAATTTATCGACCAAGAATTCTAAAGGTAGAATTAGCCAAGAGGTTGGCTTATCAATTTATAGATAATTGAGTCTTGGGATCATTTATATAATTCTTGAGGGAGGTCAATTGTATAAATGCTTGAGTCTTCGCATTAAACAAGTTTTGCACTAGACTTAATTCATATCGATGAGTATGCTTATTATGTTTTTCCTTCTTTTTCGCAGTGTAGAATTCGCTTTATATTGATAATACTGCTTATAACAAATGGCTGGCCATAATGATGTCCCTATGCCAAGTGCCACACTCGCACGCGAGTCCTGGCTTAAAACTTTCATGGACCACATGAATCAGTTCACGCGATTGAAGAATGACGGGTCCAACTTTGCGGACTGGGAGGCGGCATTAAGGAATGCAGCCATTGCTGACGGCAAGCTCAAGTACTTGACTGAGCCAATACTGCCAAACCCAGGCCCCAATGTGAGAGCTAACGAGTCACTTGCTTATAGTGACTTCGTTATGGAAGCGGGTGCGATAAAGAACGTACTCATCTTTGCAATGGATACCAATTTGCAAAGACGCTTCATTGCCCAAGGTGCAAATAAGATTTTCACCACGCTCACTAACGAATTCTCAAAAGCACCGAGAATCGTTACTTATGAGCATACCTGTCGCTTCTTTGAGGCGAAACTCCAGAAGGGCCAACCGGTTAGCCCACACATTCTTGATATGATTGAGAATGTCGAGAAACTGGAGGCACTTGATTGCAAAATCAGTGAGAGCATAGTCATTGACCGTATGCTTCATTCACTTCATGATGGTTTTTCCCTTTTCAGGGCAAATTACTACATGAATGACATGAGGAAAAGTCCTCATGAGCTACACTCACTTCTCGTACAGACCGAGAAGGATCTGAAATTGAGTGGGAGCATGAAGCAAGATGTTCTCATGATTTCCAACAAGAACAAAGGTAAGGGCAAGGCTCACGGCGACCTAACTGTAGGGAAGCCAAAGTTTAAGAAGTCAGGAAAGGGTAAGAGTGGGCCTGGTAAGACTAGTAGCTCACAAGGCAAGGCAAAGAGCAAGGACAGTGACATTGAGTGCCACCATTGCCACAAGACTGGGCATTGGAGGAGGAACTGTCCCGTGTACCGTGAGGACATAAAAGCAGGCCGCGTCACTCCCGTTGGTATGTCATCTTATATTCATATGATTGAGATTAACCATGCAAGTTTCGGAACTTGGGTACTTGATACAGGTTGTGGTTCTCATCTGTGTAATCATTTGCAGGGCCTAAAAAACATCACACCTCTCGCAAAGGGTGATGTGGACCTGCGAGTCGGGAATGGAGCAAGAGTTGCTGCAGTCTCAATGGGAACATATGTAATCCAACTCCCGAGTGGATTTGAGTTGTATTTATATAACTGTTACTATGTACCCAGTTTATCTAAGAACATTATTTCTGTTTCCGTGCTTGATAAAGACGGTTTTTCATTTTCAATTAAAGACAATAGCTGTATTTTCTCTTTGAATGAAATGGTTTATGGCAAAGCAGTTTCCATGAATGACATTTATATCTTAGATCAAACCACAGACATATTACATGTGAATAATTAGAAAGTAAAGGTTGGTGACAAAGATCAAACTTATCTATGGCACTGTCGTATGGGACACATAAATGAAAAACGTGTAAAGAAGCTCATTGAGAATGAGACTATCTCCCCATTTGATTACGAATCATTTGGCACGTGTGAATCATGTCTTATCGGCAAAATGACTCGAATTTCCTTCAAAGGTGTTGGAATACGTGCTAATGACCTATTAGGACTCATACATACTGATGTATGTGGACCTATGTCAATCAACGCAAGAGACGGCTATAGATATTTTATCACTTTCACGGATGATTTGAGTAGATACGGATATGTCTACTTAATGAAGCATAAAAGTGAGTCCTTTGAAAAGTTCAAGGAATTCCAGAATAAGGTTGAGAACCAACTGGGAAGAAAGATTAAAGCACTTCGATCAGATCGTGGTGGCGAATATCTTTCAAATGAGTTTGATCAACACCTTAAAGACTGTGGCATAGTATTACAGTTAACTCCACCTGGAACACCTCAATTAAATGGTGTGTCCGAACGGAGAAATCGAACATTACTTGATATGGTTCGATCCATGATGAGTCACACGGTAGTACCTGATTCACTATGGGGTTTTGCTCTTTTGTCAGCTGCTCTTATACTTAACCGAAGTCCGTCTAAAGCTGTAGACAAGACTCCATATGAGATATGGAAGGGAACGGTCCCTAACTTGTCCTTTATTCGGGTTTGGGGCTGCGAGGCTTATGTCAAGTGGAGACACGAGGATAAGCTCGGCCCGCGATCGGTCAAGACATACTTTATTGGTTATCCAAAAGGAATGTTTGGTCATTACTTCTATTCGCCTACCGAACATCGAGTTTTGTTGCGGGTAGTGCGAAGTTCTTAGAGAAAGAGTTTCTCGAGAACAAGTCAAGTAATAGAACCTTCGATCTGTCGGAGATTCAAGAACCAACAACCGAGCAACCGATGGAGGAAGATGTTCCTTCAATTCTGCTACGGTTAATATTCCTCAGAAACCTAGGAGGTCGGGTAGAGTCTCCATTCCTCCAGACAGATACATTGGTATGGTCGAGGAGAATGATAGAGATGACATTTTGCTCCTAGAGAGTAATGAACCCGCTACCTATAAAGGTGCCATAACCTGTTCCGAATCTAAGCTATGGCTAGAAACCATGCAATCCGAGATGGACTCCATGTATGAGAATGACGTATGAGATCTTGTTGATTTGCCTGATAAGGTACGACCTCTTCAGTGCAAATGGCTTTATAAGATAAAGCATTCTGTAGAAGGACAACCAGACACCTATAAGGCACAACTAGTGGCAAAAGGTTTCACTCAAGTGCAAGGATTGCATTATGATGAAATCTTTGCACCCGTAGTTATGCTGCGTTTCATTCGGATAATCTTAGCGATTGCCGCTTTTCATGACTATGAAATTTGGCAGATGGATGTGAAAATCGCCTTCTTAAACGGTTATTTGGAGGAGGAATTGTACAGGGTACAGCCCGAAGGTTTCATTGATCCTAAAAATCCTAAGAAAGTGTGCAGGCTTAAGCGTTCCATTTATGGACTTAAGCAAGCTTCTCGGAGTTGGAATCATCGTTTCGACCAGGTGATAAAAGAGAATGGTTTCACTCGATCGGTCGAGGAACCATGCTTGTATGTCAAGTTGAGTGGGAGTAAGATTGTCTTCTTGATATTGTATGTCAATGACATACTCTTGATTGGGAATGACATTCCTCTCTTATCTTCGGTAAAAGTATGGTTAAAGAATCATTTCCAGATGAAAGACATGGGTGAGGCACAACACCTATTGGGGATCTGATCTATAGAGATAGATCACGACAGATGTTATCACTCAGTCAGGAGTCTTATATAGATAAGATTCTTGAAAGGTTCAGCATGACCAATTCCAAGAAGGGGTACCTTCCAATGACTTCTGGGATGCATTTGAGTAAAACTCAGGCACCCAAGACATCGGAAGAGGTCGAGCGCATGAGTCGTGTTCCTTATGCATCAGCCATAGGATCAATCATGTATGCCATGATATGCACACGTCCAGACGTGGCATATGCATTGAGTATGACGAGTCGGTACCAAGGCAATCCAGGTGAAACACACTGGATGTCTATTAAAAACATCCTTAAGTACTTACGAAGGACTAAGGATTGGGTATTGACTTATGGAGGAGATACTAAGCTATGCACAATCGTTTACGCGGATGCTAGCTTCCAAACGGATCGAGATGACTCGAAATCTCAGTCTGGATTCGTCTTTACTCTTAATGGCTCTGCGGTCAGTTGGAAAAGTTCCAAACAAAGTGTTATAGCAGATTCTACAACTGAGTCCGAGTACTATGCCGCTTCGGAAGCTGCAAAGGAAGCTATATGGATGCGTCAGTTTTTACAAGGACTAACCGTAGTTCCTAGTTCGAATGACCCAATCACCATCTATTGTGATAATAGAGGTGCCATCTTCCAAGCTAAGGAGCCTAAGTCTAGCAACAAGTCTAGACATGTACATCGGAAGGCTCACATGATCCGACATTACGTGGAGCAAAAGGAGATAGTGATAGACAAGATTGCTTCGGATGACAACATCGCGGACCCTCTCACTAAACCGTTAAATATGATAAGCATGAAGGGAACGTTATTTCCATGGGAATTAAACGTGTTCCTGAGTTGTAGTAGCTATTTATATGGATTAGATAAATGTATCTTTTTCATATACTATTCATAACATCATCGTATTGTTTCATATTTTGTTTTTCATGTGGATTGTACGACAACATTAAACGCCACAAAGTGAACTGAATTACATTATATTTGTTTTGGTCCGTAATCGCCCACATGAGCTGATAACTCTGGCAATTATATTGTGAAGTTGATTGATGGTGGGTTCAACGAGCCATAAGTCAATCGGTTGACTGATCGATCACAGATGCGAGTTATAAAGATACCTCGTAGGACATCGTGACAACGTTATGGAGTCCTAAATGTGTAAGAACATTCGGTGCCAGGTCGTGGATTGGACGTCCATAGTGTTCCTAGAGTCGATCCTTTTGGCTATCGACTGTCTCTTGAGATTAAGGCAGTTTTTGGGTGACTTTGGTTTCTTTCTCATGGTCGACCATAACAGGAGGCTAAGCAGATTTTTACTGGGTCATTTCATACTGTGCTTGTATCTGCAGGATTCGAGTTGAAGAAAATATCCAACCTTTATCAGGTTTTGTTATTTCTCAGGGCCACTCGAGGAGTTGTAACTGAAATGCATGACCATGCTCGAATAATGATTCGTTTATCAGTTAGGTTACTCTCTAGTCGGGAAAACCACTCTTGATATTGATCACTTGTAAAATACGACCTGTGTGAATACGGACTTTGCAAATTGTTTTACATTGAGTGGGAGAAATTTTGGATATGAGAATCGGTTATCGCACATACACTTGTGAGGACAAGTGGGAGATTGTTGGAGCTAGTGTCCTCCACAGTTAGTGTGATAACGTGTATAAATCTCTTACAGGTTCACATGGTATACTTAGTATTTTATCAGTTGATTAACGTTTATCGATAACGTTGGCTTGGCTAGAAGTTTTGTCGTTATTGTCATTTTAATGGCGGTGATCACCTGGTCCCTAAACAGTCACACCTAAAAGGAGTGTTTTGATAATATGATTATACAAATATAATCATATTGATGCCTTCGATGTACTAAAGGTTGAGTCGATGTTATGACTAAAAGGTTATCAATGTAATTTGATGATAACGATTATTTACTACGATTAACTAAGACTAGCTCGAAACGAATAAAGTTATTCGTCTGGATATCACTGTTAATCTAATTGATGTATATAATGTAATTATTTAATATGATTAAATGATGTAAGCTTAAACGAATTAAATGTTAATTCGTAATTAAATATAAACTGTTATATTTAATTAGCAAATTATAAATATACGATATTTATAGTTGACGTATATATTATACGATATTGTCATAATAAATGATGTCAGACCGGTATTAATAAATCGACTACAAGATGTTGTATAGACTTATTAATATGTGACAAAATAAATGACAATAATAATACATACACATTTTATACATTAAAATAAAAAAGGCTAACAACCTAAAAACAAGTAGAGAAAAAAGAGGGAAGGACTCCTGTCTTTTCTCCACTTGTTGGACGGTTAAAAGAAAGAGGAGAAGAGATTGATATGGACTTTCCTCTACATTCTTATCATTACTTTTTGCACAAAAATTATTAGTAATTTTTGGCATTCATTCTAGCACAAGAAAAAGGCATTTCTCGGAACATCTTGGGTGCAACGATTAGGAGAATATCGATCTCGATATTTGTTGTTAGGCCATATTGCTAGGACCGGAGGTTGATTCTAATCTCGATGTTTTATATTATGCATTTCGTTTATGACTCGCATTTCATATATTATGATTTCGTTTAATCCTTAAATTTCATGATGAAATATACCGATATTTCCCACATTCCTTACCTTTGTTTTCGGCCAAGTCTGTGTGTCCCAGCCGGGTACCCGGCCGCCGGTCCCCCTGATCGGCTGGGACTCCCTACAATGACCCATTTTCGTAAAACGATCATATCTCCTTCGTTACTTGCTTGTTTTGGGCTTGTGACCTACCATTGAACCCGTAAGAGGATAAGATATATCCTCCACTTGAACGCTAGTGGACCCTTTGAAGTGGACCGTTTGAAGTGGACCCTTGTTTTAGTTGGTTTCCAAACTTGTTATTTTGAGATGAGATCTATGTTTCTTATTCATTATGTTTCTTAAACTTGGTCTAATGCTTATCTATCATGTATTGATTTATGTTTATCATAGTTACATTTATATAATGCCCTATTCACATGTTTAGTGACGGATTTCGCATGTTTCCTCTTTTAACTCGATTATGCTTTGAATAGTGGATCGAGTCCTGTTTGTTGGATGATTTGAACTATCAATTTTCGATTGTACATCTATACTCATTAGACTTGATGTCGGAGCGATGGAGGTACAACATTGATGATTTTATGCATTTGTTTAGTGGGGATATGATGACGTTGTTGGGAGGCGAACGCAATGCATTGATCAACCCGGTCATCAAATGTTGTATCCTTGCGAGGTGGTGTCATTACATGTAGCGTACTTGCTTGTTTATTCTTGACCTCATCTCCGAGCGGGTTTAGCCGGAGGATGATGCTTGTACTCTTTCCTCCTCTTTCGAATGGGTTTAGCCGAATATGAGGTACTCGCTTCAGTGCGGGTTTAGCCGGGAGAATCGAATCTTGGATGCGAGGGTTTATCACATGTCGAATCGGGAGGGTTTATCCCAAGAGTCTGACCAAGTTTAGACTAGGACCTCCATATTGTGCCATCCTACAAGGAGGATTAGAGTCTTGTGTATACGACACATTTATCGTATACGGTTGAGGGAAATGTTTATCCCGTGGACGTGTTTGGTCATACTTGCAAAGTACAGATGCTAGTGCATGCCATTTACCGTGATAGTGTGTTTGATTACTATCGACCTCATATTGGATCGATTACTTGTGACCGTTGGATGCCTTGAATTGGTTCGTATGATGAGTCCCTACCTTCTCTAGTATATGTCTTTAATGGTGAGATGAAAGCCCTTTGCGTATATATTGTTGCCAAGGAGAGTCTTTCCCGAGTCGGTCTTGCATGACGTTGATATAATGAATGTTTCACATGCTTGTATGACGTTATTACGAATTACTTACTTATGCTTAATATTATATGATAGTATGTATGTTGTTACATGTTTATGTACTTGCTAAATGCGTTTTGATGTGATATGGCTGGGAGAACCCGAAGTTAATCCCCACTGACTATGGCGTTCATATTTTATGAATGTACAGGTTGCATGGTTGGATCGTTACTTGCTTTTGGGTTCATTTGTGAGCTAGCGGGCGTTGGCCTATGACGATTCACCCTTGACGTTTTTAGCTAGTTTACTTGACTTTATTTATGCTTTGACTATGTTTTGAGAGACTATGTCTCCTTGTAGTATTTTATACTTTGGTTTGTATTTGTTTGACATTCCTCGTATTTCCTCTTAGCATGTACAAGTTTTCAAAAATTTCGTATTTTTCGTTATATAACTGCATGCTTGTTATGTTTTATTTCCGTTATCGCGAGGGTTGTCACTGTTGGTATTAGAGCCTATGTCGCTCCCGACTCACACATGTGAACCCTAAACTTAAATTATAACTTGACCATAAAATAATGAATGTGAGATGGGTAGAAAGTAAGGACTTTACTTGGTAGTCTCTATGATTGTGCTAAGTGTTAGGACTAACCTTCTTTGATTTTGGTGCCTTATGAAGATGGTTAGACCTCGACTTGTAGAAAATGTCATATTGGAGGCTCTCACTCAAGTCCTTAGGAATCAACAAGATGCGGCCCATGCTCATGCTAACCAATAAGCCCCTCCTCCTCGAGATGACCATCACCAAGGAGGCTATGCTTGCGTGGCTAGCCAAATTGCTAGAAGCAAGACCAAGCCTTATGGTGGAGAACCAGACCCTACCGAGCTCTCGGAATGGTTTCGTGAAATGGAGAATCAATTCGACTTGTATCAAGTTCGAGAAGAAGACAAAGTAAGAATTGCCAAGCATTTTCTTGTGAGAGAGGCCGACAATTGGTGGTCTATTACTAGTCCTACCGCTACTCTTGAAGTCAACTTCAATTGGGAACGTTTCAAGACCGTTGTTGAAGATCGGTTTTACCCCAAAGAACTCAAACAACAAAGGCTCAAAGAATTCATCAATTTCAAACAAGGTGAATTGTCGGTTCAAGATTTCACAACTCAATTCAACAAGCTTGCTCACTTCGCACCATGACTTATTAAGGATGATGAAGATTGAGCTTTTTACTATCGTAATAAGCTTAGTGCTTTGGTCCAAATGAAAGTAAGGAGGAGCTCTACCTCCTTTGGAGAGTTGTAAGATGATGATGCACTTTGGGCCGATAATTCTATGAAGGCAATTAAAGATGGAGCTAAATCGAAGAACCCTTCTCCTTCTTTATCACCTAAGCCTAACTTCCATGGCAAGAGGCCATTCAATCCCTCTTCTTCCAATTCCTATGCTAACAAGAGTAGGTTTGACGCCCCTTCAAATTCTAACTCTCAAGCCCTTACTCCTTTCTTGCCTCGGGCTACTTCAAATGTTCAAACTCAAGCTCAAGACCGCTTGTGCATTTATTGCAAGGAGCCGTACCACCCCGGAGTCGCTTGCCGCAACCGTCCATCGGTTTGCTCTTTCAGTAGGAAGCCCGGTCATCACCTCAACGATTTCTCCGACCGTAAGTTACCCGCTCCCGGTGCTAAGCCCAAAGGATCTATCTTCGTTTTAAGCCGAGCCGAAGTCGATGCTCACCCGGAGATCATTACTGGTAATTTCTCTTCCTTAGATCAACCTCGTCTCACCTTGTCGCCTATATCTTTTGCATCTTATCGTGATCATTTAATGAGGTTTCCTAGCGCTCCTTATCTCGTGACTGCTTTCCCTTTTCCCTTGTGAGGCAGTTGCCTTATTAGCTAACGTAAGGAGTTAGTAGTGTGTTTTGAGAATGCTTCGGTTATTGTACCTACCCGCCCAGTTGAGCTAGTTTCATGTTCAGTTTGATTATAAAGATTTTTGGCTAAGCTTAGGTCGAACCTCTTTTGCTGGCTTTAGAATTTTGAACTTGATGTTGTAGTGTTATTTTGAGGATCGAATTAAGCGTGGTAATAGTTCGTTGTTGTTGGGTATTATAATAGTTGTCTTAGAGATCTTTGGGATTTGTTGTCTCTAAATGTTGGATTCTTACTTGGTGGAAATTAAGATTGGCGACCAAATTTGAGGAATACTTTCATAAGTGAAGACCGACACGTTTTGAGTTTTAATGAGCTAGTTGATTTGATTAATTGTCGCATCGCGGAAATATATATGTGATTTGGAGTTAGTAATTTTTATTTCTTGAGGTATTGTGATTTGATGTTTGGGGATGAGAAGGTTCATTGTAAGTTTAGGATAATGAGTTTTGAAGTAAGTTGAATCAGAGGATTATTATGGTAAACCTCAGTTACCTTGTGGTTGTTAGTCGATATGGTTCCCTAGATGTGATTACTTTTGTTGGTGGTGGTTTAAAATAGAGCTATGATGGAACTAAGGAGGTTAGAGTAGGTTAAAGAACTTTTCATGCGGAATGTAAAGGTGGAGTTTGCCATGTCGATGGTCCTTAGTCGATACTAATTGGATTTGGATAATTAGCTTAGTGGCTTTGAATCTCGTGTTTATGAAAGATCATAGTAGAAATGTAATGATTGAAAATGTTAAGGTGTAACTTGGGTAAGTTTCATTCTCTTGAGGACTAATTTATTCGTAGAGATAGTGATGTTGAATTGTGAAAGACCTTTGAGATGTCGCGGTTGTAAGATAGGTTTGTGAAATTGCCCTAGAAGTTGACCATGATGGCTTTAATATTTGGGTTAGAGTGTAGTGTTTTCCCTAGCATAGGTATCCCTCTCTTTTTCTCTCAAATTGACTCTTGTTCAATTTGCTACTCTTTGGTCATCGTCCTTCTTCCCAATTTTACCCATTTATTTAAGCCCTTTTGTTTCATTTTACTCGTCGGTTGTAAATTCTTGTATCATGAATTGTGATTGTGATGCACGATTTGCTTTATGTGAGTGAAATGTGTAGTTGTCTTGAATTTTTACTTTGAGAAATTTTCAAAATATTTATATTATGTTTCCATTTTAACCTTTTAAAGAAGTTTAAAGACAAATTTTTGTACCTTCTTTTTGTAAAAATGGATTTCTTTTGCTTTCTTCTTTGGATTTTGCGCTTAGTTGGATGCTTGGACTTGTTATTGGAGACGTCTGATGACTAGTCCTGTACTGGCTAGCGTCTGTATTGGTTTCCAATTTCACTAATTCGAATTTGATTTGTTTTGGATAACTAGAGTTCTAGTTCGCGACGGGCACTCTACCAATCCATGGATAACGTTTCGTACTTATGAAAAATCTTCTTAAACCATCTTCAAGGAGAGCCTCATTTTATAAATGCCCTTCCTTGTAAAGGTTTTCGTGTTAATTATGAAAACTGATTTTTGTCCTTGTGACTTTTGTTTTCTACTCTCAAGTTTCGAGGATGAAACTTTTTTAAAAGGTGGGGTGATTGTAAAACCCGCGATTTTAATAGTTATAATTTAATAATATTATATTATCATTAGTTAGTCTAATTTTGGCTTTAGCTTAGAATTTAGTTAGTCGGGTAAATTCCGTGTCTAATCTAGAGAATCCGAGCCCATATTTTGATTCTACTCGGAATTTCATGTGAGCTTGGCCTTGTATTGGATATTAGGCCTTTTCTATCTTGCACTCACTCATCTTTGCCCATATTCTATTCAATTTCCACTCTAATTTTTCAGCAAACATATCATTTCTCCATCCTCACCAAACAAAACCCTAACCTCTCTCTCACCATTATTGATACTTGAACTCTTCAAGCTTCAAACTACCACAACTCACTCAATTCTCTTGGTTTTTAGTCTAATCTTTCTGTCTTATTCTTCTCTACCTTGTTTGGTAATAAATTTACCATCTTGCTTATTTTCAATTTTCCTATCTTTCTCAAGGATGAATTTTACTCATATTTTGTATCCTTGTGTAGGTGGAGACCTTCAAGACCCCGACAAGGACTACTACTTGATAGAGGGAGAGATAGAAGAAGAGTGAAGACGCAAAAAGGTAACGGTGAAGGGTTACTCGATATCATTATGTGTTTTATGTGTTAATTGTAGTATTTATTAGTGAAAGATGAATTCTTTGTCTTAATTTCATATGGATATGTGTTATTTGTTCATTCATATATGTAAATTCATCTCATATGCTTATCTTTCACTAATCTTATGCTAAGTTACATTTATGTTGTTAATTATATCTACTTATCATTGTTGAACTTGAGTTGGATAATAAATGTGCCTTTGTTTGCCTTAGTTGATCTTATGCAATGATTGGTTATGATTAGAATGTATTTAATGAGGTTTGTTGATGATAAATGATGATTGAAATAAACGGGTATCAAAGGATTTTGAGTAATTGTTGTTGTTGAATGTTGTTTTTGGGCTTGTTGTCCCAGCCGGCCCACCGGCCGCCGGTCACCCCAACCGGCTGGGAGCCCCTGTAGTGAACTTGGACAAGTTTTGATAAATTTTCAAATAGCGTAGGTCCCAGCCGGCCCCATCGGCCACCGGTCCCCCCAACCAGCTAGGCACCCATGTATATTTTGGTTTATTTTTTGATGGACTGCGTGCCCCAGTCGGCCACCCGACCCCTCTTTCCTTACCTTTGTTTTCAGCCAAGTCTGTATGTCCTAGCTGGGTACCCGGCCGCCGGTCTCCTTGTCCGGCTAGAAGTCCCTGCACTGACCCCTTTTCGTAAAATGATCATATCTCCTTCGTTACTTGTTTGTTTTGGGCTTGTGACCTACCATTGGAACGGTAAGAGAATACACTATCTCCTCCATATAGAATTTATGCATTTCCATGTCTTGAACTATAGTTATGACCGTTTGAAGTGGACCGTTATTTTAGTTGGTTTCCAAACTTGTTGTTTTGAGATGAGACCTATGTTTCTTATTCATTATGTTTCTTAAACTTGGTGTAATGCTTATGTATCATGTTTGGATTGATTTTTATAATAGTTACATTTATATAATGCCCTATTCACATGTTTAGCGACGGTTTTGCATGTTTTCCCTTTTAACTCGATTATGCTTTGAATAGTGGATCGAGTCGTGTTTGTTGGATGATTTGAACTCTCATTTTTCGATTGCACCTCTATACTCGTTAGACTTGATGTCAAAGCAATGGAGGTACAACCTTGATGCTTTTATGCATTTGTTTAGTGGGGATATGGCAACGTTGTTGGGAGGCGAACGCAATGCGTTGATCGACCCGACTGTCAAATGTTGTATCCTTGAGAGGTGGTGTCATTGCATGTAGCGTACTTGCTTGTTTATTCTTAACCTCATCTCCGAGCGGGTTTAGCGGGAGGATGATTCTTGTACTCTTTCCGCCTCTTTAGAGCGGGTTTAGCCGAATATGAGGTACTCGCTTCCGTGCGGGTTTAGTCGGGAGAATCGAGTCTTGGATGCGAGGGTTTATCGCATGTCGAATCAGGAGGGTTTATCCCGAGAGTTAGGCCAGGTATAGACTAGGACCTCCATATTGTGCCGTCCTACTAGGAGGATTAAAATCTTGTGTATACGACACGTTTATCGTATACGGTTCAGGGAAATGTTTATCCCGTGGACGTGTTTGGTCATACTTGCAAAGTAGAGATGCTAGTGCATGTCATTTACCATGAGAGTGTGTTTGATTACTATCGACCTCATATTGGATCGATTACTTGTGACCGTTGGATGCCTTGAATTGGTTTGTATGTTGAGTCCCTACCTTCTCAAGTAGATGTCGTTAATGGTGATATGAAAGCCCTTAGCGTATATATAGTTTCCAAGGAGAGTCTTTCCCGAGTCGGTCTTGCATGACGTTGATATAATAATGTTTCACATGCTTGTAGGACGTTATTACGAATTACTTATTTATGCTTAATATGATATGATATTATGTATGTTGTTACATGTTTATGTACTTGACTATATGCGTTTTGATGTGATATGGCTGGGAGAACCCGGAGTTACTCCCCACTGACTTTGGCGTTCATATTTTATGAATGTACAGGTTGCATGGTTGGATCTTTACTTGCTTTTGAGTTCGTGTGTGAGCTAGCGGGCGTTGACCTATGATGATTCACCCTTGACGTTTTTAGCTAGTTTACTAGACTTTATTTATGATTTAACTACGTTTTGAGAGACTATGTCTCCTTGTAGTATTTTATACTTTGGTTTTTATTTGTTTGACATTCCTCGTATTTCCTCTTAGCATGTAAAAGATTTCAAAAATTTCGTATTTTCCGCTATATAATTGCATGTTTGTTATGTTTTATTTCCGCTATCGCGAGGGTTGTCACATTAGCATTCCTCAACTAGTATTTCAACTTCAATAACGTTGTGACGTTGCCTTCTTCACGCTTCTCTTCATGACTTATTAGTGATTGTCGTGCTCTCTTTTGTATATACAGTCTGCTTGCACGCCTGATTTGTATTGATTTATTTTTCAAACCGGCCTCTTCAAATTTTCTGACATTCAAAACAAAACATTCGACCATTAATAACTAAACATATGCAAAAGGTGTTATAAAAATGACATCAATTGTAACTTTATTACAATGTTATGCAATCAAATTTAATTGGAAAAACACACAAGAATATACAATGTTATAACAGTATTTCAAGTTAATCTCTATCATGCAGTTAATAATGTTACAGTAACATGTCGAGAATCTTAGGAAAGCTAATCATCCCATTTACGCCAATTTTCACGAAAACAAGTACATGTCATAACCCTAAGTTTTTTCACATACACTGCAATCGACAACAAAAATATGAACACATACAAATCAAACATAGTTTTTTGACGCAATATCTACTACTTAAAAATAGCGAAAAAGGAACGATTATACCTATTATTTATGTGAAAAAACGGATGAAATAGAATCTTGACTATAATTTGGTTAAATCACACAACATCAAATATACAATGCCGTACAACATTTCAATTTCAGTTCAATATTTCATTTTTAGTTTACATGTTACTGTATTATTGTTACAGTAACAAAATAAAATTATTGTAATAATGTTACACTATGTGTCGAGTATATTTACAGCGGTTAACTTAACTAGTCGTCGATGCATACCTCCAATTTTCCTAAATACAAATCCAGTAATGTATTTCACAATATCATAAGCTTAAATTTTTTTCAAACATTATGAACACAAACATTAATCCAAAATCGAACAATATAAACATGAGATTATAATACAATTTAAAAAATTCATATAATCGCAAATTATTGCATAAATCAATCGTAAATTAACAAAGTACAAAATAAAATTGCTGCTCAATTTCACCATGTCATAACCCTAACGTTTTGCATAATTACTATGAACATTACAATCTGCATCAATCGCATGAACAATCGACAACAACAATATAAAAACATACAATATCAGATTGAATATCAACATTTATTAAATACAACAGAAGAAATCTAAATCAAAGATAAATTTTAAAATATCGTTGATTTTTCCCTTTTTGTTTGTGTGTAAACAAGGAGAAAGATGATAGGAAGCATGTTTGATTTTGATTTTCAAGTGATTTTCACAGATTTGTTCTTGAAGTTTTGGTATTTGTAGGGTTTTCGGATTTTGAAGTAATTTGTTTGTCAGTTACTAGAGAAGAGAGAGGGTGAAATTGTAGAGAGAGAAAAAATTATGATAATTGTGAGAGGATGGACGACTGACCTTGTCTTTTATAATCTTGAAATTTATTTTGGGCGATGTGGCTTATTGACAGCTCTTGGATCTTGTTGATCCAACAATCTCAATTGATAGGACCGTACTCACCTAAGAAGCTAGATTAACCGGATTAACAAGATCCAAGAGTAGCTTCTTAGGTGAGTACATACCTATCAATTAGGACCATTGGATTAACAAGATCCAAGAGTTCTCATCCTGCCACGTCGATCCCTAAAATTAACCCAAAAACATAACACCAGCTATTGTTCCCATCTACGTTTCCCAAATTTCAAAAACATTTATCTCTCTACAAAAACCCAAAGAAACCTAAAAAATCTTTCTAATGAAACTTGAAATCTGCTCATATCAATTGAAAATCAAAATCAAACAAGCGTCTTATCATCAATCTCATTTCTTGAACACAAAATGAAGAGGTAAAAATCGTTCTTTTCAATAATTCATATTATTTGCATCAATTAATAGTGTTCATAGTGTTTGATTTGTTAATCGCGTTAATAATGTACGATTCATAAGCTGTTTCGTGTTAGTTTGTTATTTTATATTGTTAATTGTTCATTATATTTGATTATAATGTTTGTAAAAAATTTAGGGTTAATGATTTGTGGAAACTGAGTATTTGAAATTCGATTTTGTTTTGCTCGTTATTGATTTTTGTGTTTCTGCATGTTAATACTTTTCGCCAAAAAATTAGGGTTGATGATTTGTAGAAATTGAAAAATTACTGCTCATGTTTAGATCGCTATTGAAATTTATCTATCTTCATGTTCCACTATTCGCCAAAAATTATAGTTATTGATTTGTAAAAACCGAGTAATTAATGTTCATATTTGTTTTGCACGGTATTATTTTTTGTTGTGCTCTTCATGTTCAGTTTTTGCCAAAAAAAATTATTTTTTGTACTTTGAATGAACTGAGTGATTGATGCGCTCACCTTTTTTTCCAATTCGTATTGAACTGTAACACTATTTGTGTAATTAATGTAGTTGTATTACAATAACTGTGTTACTATGACACGGTTACTATGTTTTTGTTACTGTTATATCTCTTTTGTATATATTATGCTGTTAGTTTTTGGTGTAGATTAATCATTGAACTGATGTTGAAAAATTGTTGTAAAATCATCTTTGAATGTTTTAATGCTATAACTTGTTTAAGATGTTCTTTTTTTTCAGAGAATTTTCTTGTGAAGGTGAATAACCTTTTTTTAGCAATATTTGTCAACGCTATATCGTTACTGTAACATAGTTACTGTATATATGAAACATTATTAATATAATGCTTAAAATGTGATATGCAGTAGCTAATCGGAATGACTAGTAAGTTGAAGCTGTTTGTCAGCAGGATAGTTGTAATAGTGCTAATGTAGCACTTTTACAGTAACTCACGAATGATGATGTTACTGTAATATTGTTACTGTAAAATATCACTAATGATGGACAACCAGATTTTGTATACGTTATAGTTATTAATGGTTGAATGTTTTGTTTTGAATGTCAGAAAATTTGAAGAAGAATAGGGTTTGAGAAATCAACCGACACAGAAAAGGCGTGCAAGGAGACAATATTTACCAAAAAGAGTAAGACAATGACAAATCAGTTATGAAGCTAAGCGTGGAGAAGGCAACATTATTGTAGTTGAAGTGCTAGTATAGAATTGTTGTGAAATTTGATGTACAATTATTGTAGACTTTTCACATTATTGTGATGTGGTACTGAGATATATTTTAGCATATCGAAAACACTTGAATTGATCTGTATTCACTTGCCTTTTGTTGTTGAAATGATAATATTGTATGCGTTACTTTATGAATTAATGATGTAACAGTAACGTGATTACTGTATTATTGTTAGTTTAATGAGTAAATAATGTTACAGTACCACCATTACTTTAAAATTGTATAAGAAATATTGACCCGTCTGTAACGTGATTACAGTACCATTACTTTAATAATTTTGTATACTTTAAAGTTGTTGAAACATTGTTACTGTAATATTGACCCGTCTGTAATAAATTTAATGAAATGAACATGTTGCAATAACACTCTATTACTGTGGTGAATGAATGATGTAATGTGACACAATAAGGATTGGTTGTCATATTAGGCTATATGATATGTTTGAAAGGTTTACAATATGATATTGAATTAACTAGGCTATATGGGATTTGAACCCATATCCTTGTGCAAGGTTTGCACATCGCTCTCCCATTTGAGCTAATTGCCTTTAAACGAACTACTCAAACTTTTTAAATGAAATAAATAACAATAAACGTATCCTCCTCATACAATCAAAATGGTATAAAATGATGTTATATTAACCACAAAGATGAACTACTATGTATCATAATGTTTAAAAATTTAGACTGTTATGATACCACAAAAGCACAAGTAGCATTACAGTAACACAAATACACGATTACAGTAACACAAGCACAATAACAATATTACATTAACATCATTTGTGTGTTTTTGAGAATGTTATATCATCAAATTTGATTGAAAAAAAAAACCCATCAAATATAAAATGTTTTAACAATATTTTAAGTTCAATTGTGTCATACAGTAATAATGTTACGGTAACGCAATTACTGTAACATATGTCGAGCCTTTTATGGGAGCTAATATGATCGTCATAATTACTAGAATTTTCATGAAAACAAGTCCAGGTATGAATTTCAGAATGTCATAACCCTAATTTCTTGACAAACACTAAGAACACATATAACAGACTGTAAAAATTATAAAAATGATGTAATAACACGAAACAATTCATGAATTCGCACATCATCAAATGAATCAATCGCAATTCAACTAAGCACAAAATATGAAAAATTGTTAGTCTCACCATTTCCTGACCTTAAATTTTCCATATTTAATATGAAAACATATAACCGACATTAAGACTCTCAATCAACAATAACATATGAACACATGCAATAAGAGGAATTTATTTGGCAAACAGTCAACCTGATTTAGATTTAATAAAAATTAGCTAAACCTGAACAGAGATGGAGGATGTAAAAATTCAATCAAGTACAGACAAATTTTAAGTTGAACACCAATTATACAAGTCAGAAATTCAATAAGAAGATCGAATTGATTACTTTAATTGAATAAGAATTTGGAAGTAACTAGAAGACTTAGAACTAACCTGGAAATCGATTGAAGATATGCGATCGAAATATGCGATCTCAGTTAAAAGATCTGAAATCGGAGTTTGATTAATTTGTATAAATCGATTGAGCGTATTGAATCTCAAATTGATAGAATTGACGAGATTAATAATTAAACTTGAATTGCTTTGGAAAAACGCATGTGATTTCTTTGGAAATTTGCCAGTATTATGTGGAAATTAGGGATTTGGAGAAGATTGTAATAATAGAGAGAGAAAGAGAGAGAAAACGATATTGAGTTATGAGGTTGTATATTGAAGATTTGAGGTTTTTATATGTCAATCAAGGATTAATCTCCACCATTCATTTGTGTAAGATCTAATGGTGGAGATTCACGGGACGTACTCATTCGTTAAAAGCATAATTAAACGGTTATTGTTGTTCATCTTTTCAGCTAGTTGTATTTGTTGTAGTTGAGTGTATGCAATATGCATATTTATTGTACGCAACTCTTATACAATTGGTTTTTCCAACCCCTATACATTTGGTCTTCTAGCTCTTGTGAATTTTCAGTGAGATTTACCGCATCGATTTCACTTTTTTGCATACTATTTTCGCCAAAGGAAAGTCGTTCATGCCTGCATCCATTTCCCTTTCATTCTTTTTAAATGTTTATTTACACTATATGTAACACTTGTACTTTTCGATTAGAATTAGAATATCCCATATAATCGATTTATTTATTATTTAGCGTTAGCTTAGACTTTAAATAATATTTTAATTTAATTGGGTAGAAACCGTTTCGTTTCCTATCGTTAGGAGTTCATAATCGGACTCTACTCGAAAGTCCAAGTGGACTAAACCCACTTTGAGGTTTAGTCCTTTTATTATCTCGTATTCCTAAACAAACCCACTATATGTTTTTTTTTTGTGAAATGTGAATTATATTAATAGCCAATACGCATTTACATCACCATGCTACAAGCAAAACATACAATCTCTAAGCTACAATCAAAACATCACCAAGCTACAACAAACTACATAGCTTTGATACGATTCACCCAATTACTATCAACACCACCATAAATAAGATCAGCTTTCCTTATAATCCTAGCTAAGACAGACTCCTTAACCTGTTGCAAAACTACATTAGGATGCATCACATAGTCTTCTATCCTGTATAGGTTCCTCGATTTTCAAACATGATAGGAAAGACAGGCAAGACTTGTAACACCCTCAAATACCAAAGAGCCTTACAAGACCTCCTTAGTACTTCGGGATGCTACCATCTCGGTTGCCCGAGATAGTACATATGAAATTGACCATCAAAGAAAAATACTTATTAAACCAATGGTTTAAATCAAAGTTACATTATTTCAAAAATCCAGACGACACACCGTCGTAAACAATAATTCAACTAACAAAGTAAGGTAAATATAAATGTGATGTTTATGACTCTAAATAACTGCGGAAGCTATGACTCAACATTGGCGATCCCATCAACTCCCCTAACGCGAGCTCATCCTGTTGATGACCTGCTCACCATTCCCCAATGGATCACAAAAGTTTTAGAAAACAATATGTGGTCAGTAACAATATAGACCGATCAATGTACAAGACAGCAAAAGCAATCATCCAAGGTTACCATCCCTGACCTGCAAAACCACCTATTTATTCCAGACCGCATCACATTACATCGAAATTCCATCTCACCGAAGATTCCCGAATCAATAATGTGCACATCCCCCTCGCAGCAGGGGAACTACGAGAGGCGAACTCGGGGTGTGGTCCGTCTCCCGGCAGAGTACCAAATAGTAACCAAGTAACCACTCCAAAATCATAACCCAAACTCCATCATCATCACAATAGTAACCACTCTCATCAACATGTAACAACATCACACTAACACATCTTATCACAATGATTAATATATAAGGTACCGAGTAAGAAAACCCTACCTAAAAGTAAAGCCGATCACAAGTATTCACATGTTGATCCTTCACAAATCCATCACCTACATTAACATATTTATGTATAATTAAATAATATCCAATTAACTAAACATTCCCATAACTAGACTCATCATGACCTATATTCTAATCTCAACTAAAGAACCAAACTCGACTTTCCCATACTTTTCAACATAGCACACCCTGATTATAAAATGCATAACTAATTCCAGATAAATCCACTAGATTCAAGGCCAACTATTATAGAACCCTAAGACTATTATCTATAACTTCTATTGGAAGACCTGTAACCGAATTACCAACCCATCACAACTCAAAAGACAGATTTATCACACTGACAAATCTAAAATGTAATGATTCATAAAATTAGGTTTAAATCATTATTTTTGAGAAATTCCAAAGCGTATCATCATCTACACTTTTCAAAGATAATGTGTGAAATATACCCAGATTAGATTCAACATATAAATTAGGTTTTAGATGCTTTTCAATTGACATAAGCAGTTATTCTGGATAAATGTTTATAAATAACTTACGCAGGACAAACGACAAAGAATTTGGCTACGAAATTTGATAGACAGAAACTAGGCTTGGAATAAACGATAGAGTCTTTTTAAACTTTTCAAAAAAATGTAATTACGACAGCGAAAACAATTGAACAAGACGATCCAACGAATCTGTAAACTGTTGTAATAATCAAATCATTCTAACCCTAATCAAAAGTGATGATGCACGTGTAACAACCCGAAAAGTACCCTATTTTTTTAGGGAAAATATTTACTAACACTTTTCAGTAGAACTTAAGTTTTTAAAATAGAATTTATTGTTTCGAGTCGTATTTTGAAATTCCGCGTTCGTATTTGGAGTTTCTGAGAGATTTCATGAAAAGACCGTTTTTAGTCATCTTTGACTTTTCTTGACTTTTAAGTCGTCTTTGACTTTTCTTGACTTTTTAAAGTCGTCATTGACTTTTCTGGACTTTTAAGTCGTCATTTAACTTTTCTTGACTTTTAAGTCATCTTTGATTTTTCTCGACTTTTAAGTCGATTTTGATTTTCGTTGACTTTTCCCGACTCGCCTTGTAAGTTTGAAGACCGAAATTTTATTTAAAAAATAATATTTTTGATTTATTTTTATAAAGATTTATTTAGATTTATCATAATTTAATATAATTATTTTAAATTTATTCGGAATTTAAATAATACCTTTTACGGTTTTTAACCGAACATCATTTAACTATTCCCGACTCATCGTAAATCCCGTAACAAACTCGAAACTCGACTTTGGCATGAGTCACGCGCCCATGTCATCGTTTTCCACTCACTTGAGATATTTTAATTGTTTCGATTAAACTAATACAAATATCTAAGATATTTGTAGCTTTATCGATCCGTCCGTTTAAATTACGCAAAACGCTCAAAATCAGACCCGATTCCTACCCATTTCACACGCCCCATGTCACCTATTTTCCACTCATATTAGATCTTTTAATTAATATGATTAAACTAATAAAAATATCTAAGATATTTGTAACTTTATCGGCCTGTCAACTTAAATTCCGCAATCGCTTGAAAACAGACCCGTTTTCTTTTCATTTCTCACGTCTCTTTTCTCTCCTCTCTTAAGCTTGATATTTTCTTTCTTTTCCTTATAATAACATAATATCTTGATATTTAGTTCAATTAACTTAATCTCTAATTATATTTAATCGATTACCGTAATATAATTATTATACGCGAATCAATTCCGTAACAACAATTTCAAAACCCGACATCCACTTTTGCCTATAACTACACGGCTCATCCACTCTTCCTACTCACAAACAACTTTTCATTTTTCAACAAATCAAATTAAGATCAAAATATCACTTTCTTTAATCGTTCTTGAGCGTTCTTCGCGTTCTTCATCCGTTCTTCATCGTTCTTGATCAAAACCTTCATAAAACCTTCATTTCTTAATTAAATCCGTCCTAACTTATATTTCTAGGATCTCCTCTTCGCTCCCCATCTTCAAGTACGTTTTATTTTAAATTCCGACAAAATCGTTTTCAACACTTTAATTATGGAAAATCAAGTTTTAAGTTCTAATAAGGTTTTCTTGTCATTTCTTATAGGGGAAGAGTTTGAAGACGAGTTTGGTGACTCGTATATTTTAGGAGAAGACTAGAAGACGGGTTTCTTATTTTCTTAGTTCTTATTATTTTGGTGCTACTTGATTTTAGCTAAGCTAAGGTAACGATTCCGAGTTACTCGACGATATGATGTCACATAGCCTTTATTTTTGTTCATGTTATGGTTATTTATGATCTTAGTTAGTAACATAGCCTTTAGCTTTTATTTCTTTGGTTTTTGGTTCATCTTTTATTTTTGTTCATATTATGGTTACTTATGATTTTTGGTAGTAGTATGATAAGATGGATGATTTTTAAGTTGTATGGAATTTGTAATATGTTTGTTGTTCTTGATAAATTTGGAGGATTTATTTATAATCATGATTTTTATATGAATGATGGATGAATTGGATGTTAAAAATGGTTGTTGATTAATTAAAACATGTTAGAAATAATATGGTGTGAGTTGTGGTGGGGGCCGAATTATTGGCTGGAAAAACAGCCCAAACCGGACCAAACCAGACCGGTCCAGGCCGGTTCAGACCCGGTCTGGGTTGGTCCATGGTGGGTCCGGGTTTTGGTCTTTGGGTTGTGTCGATGTTTGATTGTTATGTTGTTGTTTTGACGGGTTTTAATTATGTTAAGCATGCGGGAAATAATTAAGAAACGGTTTTTGTAAAAAGTGTAAACTGCCAAAACAGCCCAATTAGGCCCGTGGGCCCATTCAGGCCCATGTTGGGTTCGGCCCAAAAGTCAGCCCGTGGGTCCCACTTTGGGACTTGTGACGGTTTTTGAGTTATCGTCATTTTTATCGTGTTTTGTAATATTTAGCAAGTGGGAAATATTAATAAGTAAAATATTTAATTAAAAAGGTTTTTCATAAAATTATTATTTCTCACATGTTATAAATTATAAGACGAGATCGTAGTTTATTTTGATATCCTTTAAGTCAAGCGGGGTTTTACGTAAGATTTAATAATTCACATGTTAGAAGTTTTATTAAAATAACATGTAATGAATATGTTGATTTTATGTCTATGTGATAAGACTCTGTTTCTAGCCGGTTTGATCCAACGGGTTTGGTCAAACTAAGATCTAGTCAGCCCCGATTTGACTGATGACCCGTCGCGGAACTCGGGTCGGGGATTTGTCTTCAAGTGAGGTTGTATTTAATTATGAATTAGCCTTAGTAAATATGAGGCGATATGATATTTGATTATTATTGATATGCAATTAGTCACATGATAGGATGTTTCTCCCGTGACTGTTTTATTATATGGTTGGTGTCGTGTTGACTAAGTACCCATAGAGAATTATGAGTATATGTCGTCTTGACCATTCTAATTCTAAATGAGTATCTTGGACCATGACATTGATAGGCCCGTACTATCTTTAACGAGCATATGGAGTTCACTGCTTGATAGCTTTTGTGTCACGGCCTGGGGGGCTTATCTCCAAGTCGGGGCATGGCATCCTAAGAGTTCCGCTTTGGGAAGGGAGCCAGCTTAAGTACTATCCATCTCTGCTTAGGGGGTCGCCTAGTAGAGTTTCTCATAGACGGTTATGTCATGGGACGGGGAACGGAATAGCTGTTGTCGCTAGGTCTGATCAGTCTAGGACTAGGATGTGTTTCCTACCTTGTGGTATAGCCTCGAGTTACAGAAGTAGACTATCGCCGTACTAAGAACTTATGCCTGTTTATAGAAGTATTGGTCTTTCATGTTTGTATGATTCTATGAATCTTAGAAGGTGAGATGCAAGCCGGCTAAGGTTGATAGAGTTTGGATTACCGGTTGTTAACTGATTTCACATGATAGTTAGTATGATTAGGGTTTGAGTGTATCAGGGCCATGTTTTAAACCTCTGAGCCAGCATACCAGCTTCCCTACCTCTTATTATAGATTGTTAACGGATTCACATGATAGCTTTCATATGCTAGGTTATGTGTTAGTTATTTGTTTCATAACATGAAAAGCATATCGAATATGTTAAGGTTTTGTATTTTCCATATACATCTCTTTTATGTTATTCATGTTTTATTAAACTCGACATTTCGTGGCTGGGAGAACTCGGAGTTACTCCCCACTGACTGTGGCTTCCGTGGTTATATTTAATGCGGTTGGCAGGTTTGTGATGCATACATTGGGTACATTGACGAGCTAGCGAGCGAAGTATTTACCTTGGACCTATATTCGGTTCTTTAGGATTGTATATTATTATACACTCTTTTATTTTGTATTTATACGGGAGATATGTCTCCCGTTTTGGATAATTTTTATGTATAATATTATTTCCTTTTTGGTTATGAACCGTTTTCTTTAAGACACCTTTGTTATGATGAATATATTTAATAGTAGGTTCCGGTTGTAAAATTTACCGATTTTCACTAAAGTGAACCTATTAGAAACGTATTCTCATCTTTTATTTATTTAAAGTACTTGTTTATCTTTCCGCAAATTTGAGGGTGTCACAGTTGAGGTGTGACCGAAAGGGATCAGTTGATCACCGCCGTCATACGACAATAACGTCAAACTATAGTCAGCCAACCGTTATTGATTTACGTTAATCAACTGACTAATCATATATATAGTCAATAAATATCCCAATTATATTCCTTAATAAGATTCATTATGTGGCGCACTATTGGGGAGGACACCTACTCCAACAATCTCCCACTTGTCTGACACAAGTGTGCGTCACCGATTCTCTTGTCTCTTTATCACATCTCCCACTCAACGCAAGGTGTCTTTCAGGTCGCACTTGCGATTGACAATATCTAGAGTGGTTTTCTCGATAGGGAGAGTAACTGTCTGATCGGAAAATCTACCATAGATCTCTTTCCGAGCGTGGCCACGCATTTACAGTAACTACTCCTCGAGTGGCCTAAAGATGTTTTTTACCCAACGTGGGTGGACAATTCCTGTTGATCCATCTACTCTGTATGATGCAGATCACCATGATCCAGAAGAAGTCCATCGGCCTCCTTTTACGGCACGACCTAGAACATCAACCAAAACCAATCGGAAACTGCACCGACTCAGATAGACGGTCGCCAGTCAAAAGAATCGACTCATAGGAATAAGATAGAAGACCATGCCACGACCAGGCATCAAATAATTTATTTAAGGGCTCTACAATGTAACAGTTCGACCGAGTGTATACCGTCTGTCTATGTAAACCGACAAGTCATCTACATGCCCCATGGTGCCTGAACCACCATCGATCGACTACAATCTAGTAATTTCGAAGACGTTCACCCTCTGAGTGGACGTAGGGACAAAACACTAAGTTCATCTTGTTCACTTGAATTGGGATCAACCTGTCTTTCAACCAATTCGGATAAACAAAGTATTAAAATTTAGTCAAACTAAATAAAGGATTTTTTAATGAAACTCTAACAATGAATGCGATTATCAAATATTTGGAAAAATTGATACGCTATCAATAATTTCATATCTTATAATCTTTAGCAATTCAGGTACATATTTCAATCCCCATTGAAATGACATGACTATCATGGTCAGCCTGCAAAAAGCATGGCTAATGGATTAGCAATACTTGCATCTTTCCCATCGTTCTGATTGCTATTTTTCTTTGTCTACGTAATCTCGTATTACATAAAACTTTCTGAGTACGTGTCTAGGTTTGAATCTAGACTTAGGACTCTTGGCCTAAATGTAGCTCCCACTGTTTTACCAGTATCATGGGATAGGATATACAACTACAGGAACTACTTCTAGTCCCTCCAATACAGTCCAATCCAAGCTACCTTCATATGCATCATCATATGACGCAATGTACTCCATTTCCGTTGTTAAATCCGCAATGATAAACTGCCTGGAACACTTCCAGCGGATACATGACATTTATGTTTGAAAATGTCACTCCTACTTGGAACCTTTCCAATAGTATTTTCTGTTTGGAACTCTTCCAACAGATAAATCTTCTATAAAACACAGCCAGCTCGTGATTTCAAATCACTATGATCAGTTTGGAAACTGAAATCTGTGTAACCCTTACACGCAACTCATTTTAAACTCCAAACACATGGAACATATCTTTTAGTCCTTCGCAAGTACTAAGGATGTTCTTTATGGCTATCAAGTGACTCTCACTTGGATTTGATTGCAACTGATTCGTCATACTCAAAGCATGCGAAATGTCGGATTGAGTATACATCACAGCGTATATAATTGATCCCGCAGCGGAAGCAAAAAGGAATCAATTTATCATGTGTTCAACTTCCTTGAACTAGTCAAAGATCTTATCAATATAAGAATTTTGACTCAACGCTAATATCCTTTTAAATTTATCTCCATAAATCCAAATATCTAAGAGATGTATTCTATTTCTCTAAAAATCTTCCATCATCTAAAATGATCAATATGTCTCCACATATAAGACTGATGCACACCACTTTACTCCCACTAAACTTCATGTATAAACATAATTCCTCGAGATATCGAGAAATATTTTCCAACATGATTGACACACTAATTCCAACTCTTTTGTGCTTACTTAAGACATACTCTTAAGCTTGCAAATTATCTTAGGATAATTAGGATCTACGAACCCACAGGTGAATATAAAATATACTACCTCTTCTAGAATCGTATTCAAGAAGGTGGTTGTTGAGATCCAGTTGGCATCATACTATTATGATATGCTGTAATGGCTAAGTATATTCGAATGGATCAAAGAATTAAGGTTGGTGCAAAAACTCTTTGCCTACCAAGTTATCTTTGAAAACATTTTAATGTTCATCCATGCAAATTTCGATCTTAAAAATTAATTTACATTTGAAGAGGTCGTACTTCTTCAAGTAAAATTTACCAGGTCACATACCTGACCATCATGCATGGAGTCCATTACGAATCGTATGACTCTAAGCCATATCAAGAAGTTGGAACTAAAAACAGTCTTTTATAAGTCGCATATTAGAATTCATCACTATCAAGGAGCGATAAAATTCCATCTAACCTCCTAGGTTCCGAAGAAACAACTACTGAACAAGCAATGAGGAAAACTTTTTCCGGACCATATGCTCAGTTTGTGGCTCTTGAAACATTTTCTCCCACTCTGTCTTATCAAGAAATAATCGTATTTTTATTGAAAGACAGATTAACGAGGCAAAACGCGTTGTTCTCGTGGTCAATGTGGGATTATTGAGCACTTGTTTCATTCAAATAACTTATAAATTAGGTACGCTACCTACCCATATCGTATATGGAATGAAATCAGACTGTTTTTAAATGTGTTTTAATATGGTGGGAAAAGAAATAGCAGACAAAATATTAAGATTCCAAGATTAGTCAAATGGCTCATTTTGACTTGATAAAGACAAAACCATATTGTATAAGGTTCTGTTTCTCTATTCAACAACACCTTATCTAATAATGTGTGTTAGAGAAGTTAACTTGTGAAACCATTTCACAATACTTTTTCACAATACTTTTGGTGAAAATCAAAGTCAATACTTAGATATTTATAGTTACGATTTAGTCGTAAGTCCTGATCTAATGCTCTAGTGGTTCACTACTTCTTATTGAAGCTCTTTGAACTTTTCAAAGATTTCTCTTAGCACCTCATTAAGTAGAATCAAACATAATATCTACTTAAATCGTCGGTAAATCAAGTGAAGTAATCATTACCATCTCTGGTTGTTTTTGTTATTGGACCACACGTATTCTTATGTAATGGGGCCAATAATTTACTAGTTCGATTTCCTTTTCAACAAAAGGGCACGAATCATCTTGCCTTGAATACAAGATTCGTACACACCATAAGATTCAAAATCAGATGGGTTAGGGATAGTTGTTAATACTAGCCTCCTAATGTGCTACACAATCCAGAATTAAGATTAGACATAGGTCACCAATTTTGAGCCTTTTTCAATCTATATGACAAGTAATTACTAGTTTAGGTCAAGAATATAATTACCTTTGATTGGTATGGGATAACTATTGACCAAGTATAGGCATAAAAAGATACAACGTTTGTTCTATTCACAAAAGTGAAATACTTGTGTCGTACACTTAAGTGGATACTATATTCTTTATTTAGAGGTTATGTACATAATAACGTTTATTAAAGTATACCTCTAAATCCAAAACTAGATTGATCATATTATAACTTGTATATGTCTCTATAGAAATAAAACTACAATAGTTATATTTCCCTTGTAGGTCGACATTTAATCATGGTTAGTCGTCCACGAATCATTATTATATGCATTGAATACATTGATGAAAACCATAATGGATATCTAATACCCAAAAATATTTGCATTTAGCAAAATAAATGTCGATCATATAGATATTATGGGTGAAAAATTACACCCAATTTCTAACTCTTTAGAAAACTTTGGGAAGATTCTTTTCTTGTGTCCTACACTGTAAAATAGAATCGTCAAAAGTTGGGTTCGACACCTTGCTTGGGTTTTGACTTTACTATTCAAAATAGTCTTGCCTTTATCCCTTGCCTTGTGTCAAAGTCGAGCCAACCTACTCTTGAACCTCGTCTTAACAATTAAGAATATAAACATCATTTTTAGTGCTCCCACTCACTTTCATGAATCTCTATTTAGACAAGTATATTGGAATTATTGTGAAGACTATTCTTCATTTCATTCATGGTTTTACCTTCAAAAGGATAAACTTTTCATGAAGTGATTACGGTATTTGGTTTGTTCACGATTTCAAATAAATCGATTAACCTAGTCATCCCAACTGTTTTGGCCTCTTTTGAGGTAAGCCTCGATAAGGAGCATTATGACGACATACCAAAATACAAATATTTTCTTTGGAGCAAAAATTTGATGTACCATTGTTATAAGAAGGCGTCACAAAATATTCAAAAACGCTTTTGACTAAGTGTGACTTATTCATTTACTCTTCATAAGAGACATTTGCAATGGTGAATATGAGGATCAAAAGATACAATTCATTTTGTCTTTAGCTACGGTGGTTTAAATGGAGATCGCAATCAAAATGCTACCGTATAAAATAATGGAAACTCCTTTCCATGATTGAACGGATTTACAAGTTCATAGAAGGATAAAATATATGTCAATTGCGCGTATAAATAAATCTCAACGGAAAATAAACATTCATTGCTTATATATAATTTACTTGTAAAAACAATTTTAAACAAGTCACTCATATAATGACCCCTCACGAAATTATATAAGTGATTCCAAGACCCATCTTTAGACAAAAATAGTCATCGCATGCTACCTTTATCTAAAAATGGTAAGTCAATACTTGACTAATTCTACACTTAGAACTCTTGGTTGACGGATTTCAACTAAATCCATCTCCTAGTCCCAAGATAACGCTTATCTCGTTGAGTCCAATCCAATTTTGGCTTGTGATCGCATCACCCTACTTACCCGAGGTAAAAAGGGACCCACGAGCGTGGTAGCCCTAATGAACACGGGGTTCATAGGTGTTACTAATTGGTAAGGCTAAATCTCAATTTTTTAAGTTATGTGAGAGGTCTTGTCAATTTTGTTATTAATTCCCTATAAGCGAACTAAGTCGGTGAATTGTGAATAACGTTGAATTGACAATAACGGTAAATAAAATGCATGTGTGACGATTTTGGCATGAGCGAAAATAAAGCAAGCAATCAAGCAACAATAAAATCCTAGTATGGCCACCTAGCTAATCAAAATTAACTAGATAGTTACAAATTCGGAAACCAACTCCTTGGTCCCTTGCCTCTTCACTTGGAACACCTTCCAAAATGGCACCGTCTAGAGGGAGTCACCGGTCTTCATAAAAATAATTACAAATATACAAATATACAAATTCCTATTATACATTTATTCTATGAAATAAAATTATTAAATTATACAAACCGGCGATACGAGATCGCAATAAAATTACAACCAAAACGTTATTCCTTTACATTACGGGTAATAACGATAAAAATTAACTAGGCCATACTAGGTACAAAATTTGCATAAATTATTAAATAAATGACATTCATTCATTCAACCATAAATAAAATAAATTGCTGCAAAATTCATGCCAAAATCGTCCTAAGTTCAATTCATGCTCATTGTAGCTCGATTTCTTCCGGGATTCATTGATTTTTAACCATTAAAATCAATATCAACATTTAAATCGCATTTAAATTCAAACTAATTAACTAAACTGTTTTAGAACTCAAAATTAGTCACTACTAATTTTGTTGGTCATTAATTAGATCGATTTGATTTCATTTGCTAAATATTACGGTTTAATCATAACAATTATGAAATAAAACCAAAATAAAATATAAACATCATAAAATTTGAAACCAAAAATTTGTACATTCTGGAACAATTCCAGGAACTATAAAAATAAAAAACATTTGCTCAAAAAATTTAAATTAATTTTATGAACAAATAGCTTTGTATTTAATGGTTTTATCAAATAAAAACATTAGATATAGTAAAACAGTGAAACAAATTATGAAATTTCACCAAAAGTATCAACATCAGAATGTAAAATGTACAAAAAAAATTTAAGACTAGAAATGGACGTTTCAATTTTATGAACATTATAATCTCATATTATCGACTTTTATCGTATAAAAATCAATAAACATGCAATACATAAGTAAAAGTCACGAAATTTTACATACAATATGTAAGAAATGCATGTGAGATCATATTAAAATTTCATGGCCATAATCAACATGCAACTATTTTTAGTTAACTTTTAACTCATAAAATGCATGTTAACTCGGTTTAAACGCCAAAAATCAAAATAAATAGCAAATTAATCCCTAAAATAACGAAATTTGACCACAAACATTTTGAGGTCAGTAGGTATAAATGCACCAAACTTTTTTGTCAGAATCGTATTTTAACTCAAAATCTTTGATTTATTAGTTATCTTATAACTTTAATAAAAATGTCCAAAATGAACATGCATGCTACAAGCTAGCTCTGATACCAACTGAAAGTCCATAGACCTTAATTAGACTCCTCTAATAAATTACCAAATTACTTTTTAATTTAGTTTATAATGATCTATGTAACATGCATGCAAATATAAAGACATTTACATAAAAGAAGAAATTTCCTCACATTGATATGGAAATTATATGGGCACAACAAGAACTCCTTCTTGTTGTTCTTGAGTTATAAATATGGATGAACACAAGAAATCTCCAAACAAGAAGACCTCCTTCAAGTTGCACCAAGATGACACCAAATAATCTACCCTTATTATTAACTAGATAATAAGATAGCTATAATACTACTAATATTATGACTATATTACTACACTAGTAATACTTAGTAAATATTAGTATATGAGAGTTTTAGTGAGAAGAAGGATTTTAGAAAGAAGTATGACAATTGAACAAAAATCAAGTCTTTAGAAAAATGAACACAATGCTCATTTTAAGGCCATTTGGCCGGAATATTTAGTCCACAATTGGACTATTATTTGTTCAATTTTATCACATGCATTTGAGTGTAGTGTTGTAGAAAATATGATGATTGTTTTATACTTGTTATGTCACTTTCACAAAGTAACTAAAGAGTAAAAATAAGAACAAAATCATCACCATGTAACTACTACCAAAACCGGTCCAATTGGTCTAGTTAGGTCCATTTTGATTTTTGATATTTGTCTCACAAATACTTATTGATCATATGGTTAATTATCTTGTATAATTAAGTGTTAATTTGATCATATAACAATTATAAGACTCAATTAAATAAATAATATGTACTTAACATTTTAAGTAATATTTTACCATTATATCAATATATAATGGGTCCCACAATGCTTAGTTAATTTATTGTACAACTCCTTGTAAATATAATTAACTAATTACCTCTATCTCAAAACCTCAACTAATTTAGTAATTTAACGATTATTACTAAGTTAAATCTTATTTAATCGTATTAAAATAAGATATAAATTTATTAGTCAATTATCGCATAATTGAAAAATAAGCTTAATCGAATTTGAGTTCTTAACTCAATTTCTAACATTAACTCTCGTACATATCGAATATATGTAATGTACTAATTAACTGTATCGTATACAAATAATTTGTTACTATTTGGATTTCATCCTTTAGGTGTGACCGAAAGGGATCAGTTGATCACCGCAGTCAAACGACAATAACGTCAAACTCTAGTCAGCCAACCGTTATTGATTTACGTTAATCAACTGACTAATCATATATATAGTCAATAATTATCCCAATTATATTCCATAATAAGATTTATTATGTGGCGCACTATTGTGGAGGACACCTACTCCAACACATCAACCCAAGGAAACAATAGTTGAGCCAACACCAGTAGAGAGCCAAAAAGATTCCCAACCATCCACCGCTAAGGAAGCGGAAAACAAAGAAAAGAAGGATGAACCTGTGAAGGAGCCCATCAAAATCCAAGTTCCGTTTCCCCTACGTTTAAGGAGAAATCATAAGGAAACCCAGTTTAGCAAATTCATGGAGGTAGTCAAAAACCTCCAGGTAACGGTTCCCTTCACTGAATTGATCACTCAACTCCCTTTTTACACAAAATTTATGAAGGATATCTTAACTTAGAAGAGGAATTTAGATGAAGTTGAAATCATAGCATTCACAGCTGAGTGCAGTGCTTTGTTGCAAAATAAGTCCCCTCCTAAGTTAAAGGATCCCGGTAGTTTCTCTATACCTTGCACAATAGGCACCTACACAATCGATAAAGCTCTATGCGATCTAGGTGTCAGTGTAAGCGTCATGCCCTATTCCATATGTGAAAAAGTTGAATATGGGAACTCTCAAATACACCAGTGTCACTCTACAATTGGCAGACCGTTCTTTAAAACAACCTATGGGAGTTTTAGAAGATGTGCCTGTCAAAGTAGGAAAGTTTTTCATTCCCGTCGATTTCATCGTGCTAGATATGGCTGAAGATTCTCAAATCCCTATTATTTTAGGAAGGCCATTTTTACACACTGCCGGAGCAGTAATCGATGTTAAGAATGGAAAACTGACACTAGAAGTAGGTGATGATAAAGTCACCTATAACTTGAACAGTGCAATGAAAAGCTCCATGCTAGAGGAGCCTTGCTGTTTTATATATATTGTCGACTCCATTGTTGATGAATCTCTGTATCCATCAATAATCGAGGATCCTTTATAGGCAATCTTGTTGCTGGAGGATATCTCTGAGAATGACAATTTTGAGATCAATGAGTGGAAAAGGACCTGACCGGAGAAGAGATACCGTTAGAAGAAATTAAGGAGTTTATAAGCTTGATTGATACTCCTGCCAAGGCAGAAGTACAAAAACCTGTACTAAACCCTCTTTCCTCGAATCTAAAATATGCTTTTTTAGATGAATCTGAGTATTGCCCAGTCATAGTGAGTGCTCTCCTAGATAAAAATCAGTTAACCTCACTATTGACTGTCTTGAAAAAGCATAGAGAGGCAATAGGTTACAAACTCGAAGATTTAAATGGCATAAGCCCAGACTTCTGCATGCATAGAATCAATTTAGAAGAAGGCCAAAAACCTTGTGTTCAAGGTCAACGCCGTCTTAATCCCAACATGCAGGAAGTAGTTAAAACTAAAGTTATGAAATTGATAGATGCTGGCATAATCTATGCAATCTCTGACTCTAAATGGGTTAGCCCTGTTCAAGTTGTTCCCAAGAAAGGAGGAACAACAGTAGTCAAAAATGAGAAGAATGAGCTCATCCCCACAAGGATTGTGACGGGATGGCGTATGTGTATTGACTACATAAAGCTTAATCAGCCAACTAGGAAAGATCACTACCCTCTACCCTTTATTGACCAAATGCTAGAGAGGTTAGCTTGTCACAAGTATTTCTGTTATCTAGATGGTTACTCAGAATTTTTCCAAATCCCTATCCACCCTGAGGACCAAGAGAAAACCACCTTCACCTGTCCCTATGGTACTTTCGCTTATCGCAGAATGCCATTTGGCTTGTGTAATGCACCTGCCACTTTCCAGCGTTGCATGACCAGTATCTTCTCAGATTTTGTTGAATCTATCATGGAAGTATTTATGGACGACTTTAGCGTCTACGGCATTTCCTTTGATCATTTTTTGACAAATCTATCCAGAGTTCTAAAACGCTGTGAAGAAGTCGACCTTGTTCTCAACTGGGAAAAGTGTTACTTCATGGTGAACGAAGGTGTAGTTTTAGGTCACATCGTTTAAGAAAGAGGTATAGAAGTGCATCGAGCGAAGATCCAAGTTATTGAACAGCTGCCACCCCCTGCTAATGTAAAAGGAATCAGGAGTTTCCTTGGCCACGCCGATTTCTACCGACGATTTATAAAAGATTTTTCAAAGATAGCCAAGCCCCTGACTGAGCTCCTTTTCAAGGATGCACCTTTCAATTTCACAAACGAATGCCTTGAGGCATTCAACAAAATCAAACAAGCTTTGATCACCGCACCTATAATCCAGTCACCTGATTGGAATCTGCCCTTTGAACTGATGTGCGATGCGAGTGATTATGCCGTAGGAGTTGTTTTAGGGCAAAGAAAGGAAAAATTTCTTCATGCGATTTACTATGCTAGTAAAACCTTAGATCCTGCCCAAATCAACTATGCCACCACAGAGAAAGAACTTCTCGCCATTGTCTATGCCTTAGACAAATTTCGCTCGTACCTAATAGGATCAAAAGTTATTGTCTACACTGACCATGTTGCCTTGAAATATCTGCTTTCAAAGAAAGAGGCAAAACCTAGACTTATCCGATGGATTTTACTCCTTCAAGAGTTTGATTTAGAGATCGGGATAAGAAAGGAGCAGAGAATGTAGTCGCTGACAACCTCTCAAGGATAAGAGTAACTGAAATAAGATTACCAACGCTAATTAATGATTCGTTCGCTGATGATTCATTAATGGCAATTGCGGACTCTTCTCCTTGGTATGCTGATATTGCCAACTTCCTTGTCAGTCGCCAGCTACCCTCCGACCTTTCTTATAACCAAAGAAAGAAAATTTTGCATGATGCAAAATTCTTTGTTTGGGATGACCCATATCTTTTCAAGCAGTGCTCAGATGGTCTGTATAGACGTTGTATTCCCCAGTGGGAAGTAAAAGAAGTTTTAGAAAGATGCCACTCATCTGCTTATGGTGGTCATCATGGTCCGTCCAAGACCGTAGCCAAAGTCTTATAATCCGGGTTTTTCTGGCCATCGATGTTTAAAGATTCAAGAGACTTTGTTATGGCTTGTGATGCTTGTCCACGAATGGGTGAAATATCCAAAAGACATGAAATGCCTCAAAACGGCATATTAGAAGTCAAGATATTCAATGTCTGGGGTATTGACTATCAAGGACCATTCCCTTCATCCAATGGAAATCGTTACATTTTAGTCGCTGTCGACTATGTTTCAAAGTGGGCAGAAGCAATTGCCACCCCCAACAATGATGCTAGAGCTGTTATACGACTATTTAAAAAGATCATCTTTCCGCGTTTTGGTGTACCCAGAGCCGTGATAAGTAATCAAGGAACCCATTTCGGAGAAAAGCAGTTAAACACTCTGCTTGCCAAGTATGGTGTGAATCACAGACGAGGTTTAGCCTACCACCCCCAGACCAGCGGTTGAGTAGAAGTTTCGAACAGAGAGCTAAAAACAATTCTTCAAAAAGTAGTCTCGAAATCTAGAACAGATTGGAGTAATAAGCTCGATGACACCTTCTGGGCTTAACGCACAGCTTTCAAAACCCCGATTGGAACATCTCCCTATCGGTTGGTTTATGGAAAGGCCTGTTATCTCCCCATTGAGTTAGAGTACAAAGCTTACTGGGCTATCAAAGAACTCAAATTAAACACTAAGCTTAGCGCTGATAGACGACTTTTGCAACTCAATGAGCTAGAAGAATTTCGTTTGCAAGCTTACGAGAAGTCTAGGATTTATAAAGAGAAAACGAAGCGTTGGCACGACAAGAGGATAATCATAAACGAATTCAATGTCGGTGACCAAGTACTTCTCTTCAACTCCCGTTTGAAAATTTTTCCGGGAAAACTTCGATCAAGATGGTCTAGACCATTCACTGTCACATATGTAAGCAAATACGGGTATGTGGAACTAATGACTAGTAATGGTGAAAAATTTAAGGTCAATGGACACCGATTGAAACTCTACTACAGCAATTCCATTATCGGATGCTTAGATATTGTGTATATAGAGCGTCAATCCCCAACCAAATGATTTCATAGAAGTATTCGTCGAGCGGGACGTTAAACCAGCACTTCTCGGGAGGCAACCCGTGTTTTCTTTCTGTTTGCATTTTATTTTTGCTTTCCCTTTTTTGTTGTTTTGTTAGATTTACTTTGCAGATGAGAGAGTTTTTGAAGAATCTATCAAGATCTTCCTTGTCAAGTCCAAAAGACTAGCTTGGGGGAGTCCACGCTGACTAGTAAGCTTCACTCTCCTTTCATCTTTTTCCCTTTTCACCCTTCTTCCCATTGAGCATCTCGTTGCATATTTAGTCTTTGTGCTCACATTGAGGACAATGTGATGTTTAGCTTGGGGGAGGGATTGCATTTTCCCTTTTTGCATTTTAGTTGTTTATATTTTTCAAATTTTTGAATCAGAGAAAAATTAAAAATTTTGAACATAATTGAATGCTTTTCGTGCTTTGCTTGCTTGTTTACTATGCTATCATGTTACATTTCCCAAACTTAAAGCTTTCAAAAGATAATGATTCAATATTCATTGAATTGTGCATACATGGGGAAGTCTTGTACATAGTAGGCATGGAATGAATCTATAGATGAGTACGCTTGATCTTGACATTTGGCAAGTTACATATATTGTAAGGTAGAACCTCCTTAGGCTGGTACATCTATACCCAGTCTCATTAAGATGTGTGTAGTTCTCCTTGTGATGTGTGTCATGTCAAAACGCATAAGTATGGTTCTCATTTCATTCCTATAAGCATTGCATTCATGATTCACTAAGATTTGAAGCCTTTTTCACTTTGAATTACCCCTCAAAATTAGCCCCTTCATACAAATGTTTCACAAGATAACAGCTACATATAAAAACTTCCTACCTTGTTGAGTTAGCAGCTAGACTATGATGTATGGGTACTCTTTTGAAAAGATTTGTTCTTTTATGTCAAAGTGAATTTGGGAGAACCAAAATGTTCCAGAAGTGATGTTATGTTCAGAAACAAAAAGAAAGGAAAAAAAATGAAATTGAAAATTGAAAAATTTGAAAAAGAAAAAATCGAAAAAAAGAAAGAAAAAGGAAGAAAAGAAGAAGTTGTGAGTATCTTCTCAAAATGTCAACTCAATGTTTAGAAGGAGTTCACTCTTGTGTTTCGTGTGTAATAAGCCAATCCGTTCCTTCTGGCTTCGTAATTCGTCTTTTGGGAATTAATCGAAAGTTTGGACTGAGTATTCATTTATCATTGGTCAGTTGCTAGCTCACTCTAACCTTCACATGACCATAACTGTTTATCCACCTTTCACCCATTTCCCAAAGCCTTATTCATATTTTTTTTTTCCGGCTTCTTTTCTATGTGCATTGTGATCTTTGACTTGTGTTTTGAATTGTTTACCATATTAGACTGCGGACACATTTTCATAAGTCGTAGATAAGTGAGTGTCTCAAAAACATTTACACATAAAGAAATCACCTTTTGCATACATGAGTGTTCGAGTGTGCCGTGAGAGTCCATTTGTCAAAAAGATCATGCAAGAGCCGAAAATTCTGTAGTGAAATTTTTTGTGCTGCGCCGTTATGTAAATCTTAGCCATGTTTATGTATCATTCTTGCCCACATTGTTTTTGGGTTATGATTCATTATGTTTCCAAAGTTTTACGTTGAGATTTGTTTCTTGATGGTGTCGTAGCCACTGCTTGCAACCCTTGTCCTGGTATTGTTTGTTATGTTTGCTTGAGGACAAGCAAGGGTTTACCTTGGGGGAGTTTGATAAGTGAATATTTGCATGATTTTAACCCCCAATTTAGCTCGGTTTTGTATGTCATTTGTGCTTTGTTAAACCATTTTATGAGCTAATATCATCTTCTACGCGAATTCCTATGTTCTAACCTGTTTTGTAGGGAAAGTGACGTTTCTACGCCCTTTTTCTATATTCCCGAGCATTTGCCTAGAACCCGACGATCTGAAGAAGTAAGATTGACCAAGTCAAAGGCATTTCAAGAAGGTTCACTGATTCAAAAGAAAGAAGAAGCAAAGACGATTTCGCAGTTGTCAGAAGATCGATCAGTTAGGCGAAGAAATCATCATTTTACATCAAACCCTATCAACAAACCCGACTCAAAAGGTCAAGGGGGATAATGAAAGTCAAGTCATAGGCCAAGAAAGATGAAACGAAAGTCAAAGCATCCAGATTACTTCATACCCGATCGGGTAAGTAGTGTACCCGATCGGGTATGTTTGCGGATCCGAGCTTTTGCTTCGACTTCCTTTATTTTGTCCTATATTTTTAATGTATGACTCCTTCCCCACGAAACCTACTGCTATATAAGAGTGCCTCAGCCACCACATCTCTACACACAATTAGAAACCCTACTTTTCTTTTTACATTACATAAAAACCTAGATTAGGAGGAGAGAAACCTAGCCTCTCTTCTCTCGTCTAGATCAATTTCTTCTTCCTTTTTGTCCTTAGTTTCTTAGTTTATTTCTGATTTCTCTACATCAAATCCCTAGCCTAGATCAATAAAATCTCCAACTTTGTAATCTACTTTATGTGGTCCAAGTATTGTAATTCGTGGATCGACTATTCTATCCAAGAAATTTCTATTATGGTTGTTTATATTTCATCATTGTCGTTGTTGATCGTCATCAAGGTATTCCTATTTTATCTTTTGTTTAAAGTCTTTATGTTTCTTATTTGGTTGCTATTTTCTTTACATGTTATTTTAGATTCAATTTCAATATCGTTGTAATCATTTCATTTCCCTAGATCGTCAATTTAGCGCCGTTATTATCGCCAATTAAATAGTCTTAAAATATGATCAAAACCAAATAAACATGTCTATCCTAGTTTTTATTATTAACATCATCTTAGATCTAAACATCACCATGAGTGAGTAGTCGTTTTTCTAGGGTAGGGTAGCGATGTAGGTTGATTAAAAGATGATAATTGGATAAAAGAAATTGTGATTTTAAAACATTGTGTCTATGCATGTTTGGATTATAACGATAGTTAACGATTCCTGATCAAAATCATTGACTAAAATGGAATTCTTTTCCAAAGTAGAAATACCTGAATTGAATAGACAAAGCTTGACATGGTAGATTAGACCTAGTAAATTGCCTAAAAGCCTGCTAGACAATCTGATCTATGATTGTAATGAACACATCATTCTTACGAACTCACAATGAATTATTTTCATGTTCTACATCCAATTTCATCAATATGTTAATCTACATGTGTGAACCTACTTCCCTAGATTCTTTTTATCATTGTTAATTCATCACCTGCTCTATTGTTTTCGTTTTGATTTGCTTTTATTTTGTTTTCATTTATGTTTTTTATTAGTTTAGAAATCAAAACCCCAAAACCCAGATACTCGTTAGATAAGACCCAATTGCAAGACATTTCACATTCTATAGGAAACACCATCTCCCTGAGGATCGACCCCTACTTCCCTAATTACATTAATTTGTTATTAGCCTAGTCTGGGTAATTATCTTTGACCAGGGCTTGCGACAGGCCCGATCAGGAAAAAATGAGAACTTATTCTCATCTCAAGGGGGTGGGGGCCGTCGGTTTTGGGTGTAGTGGAGGGACAAGCATGCTAGCTTTTTGTCTTACCCAAAACACTAGGGTAGGCTATATGGGTATAGGTGTGTAATCATGATGTTTAAGCATTAAACCATCAACTAATCACCACACTAATACCCGTCACCCAATTCGGCTCCCTTAATGTAAAATGGACTCCATTTTATCTTTTGTAATTTGTCATGTGTCACATATGTGATATGTGATATGTGATATGTTACATGTAATTATATTTACAAATGTATATTTAACTAATTTAAATATAATCTTATAACAAATAAATTACACTTAACATTTTAAGTAATAATTCATAATTACATGTATGTAAAATGGGTCATCTCACATTTAGGTAATTCAATCTACAACATTTTGCAATTATAATTAACCGATCAATCGTATCTCAAAATGTTTCATAAACATTAATCAATTTTAGTAATATAACAATTTAATTACTAAATTGAATCTTATTTAATCATATTACAATAAGATATATTTCTCACTTGTAAACTTGTTCTGTTTAAGGGATTAATTAATCTATATCAATATACAATTAATTAACTTACTTGATTAGGGAATCGTCCTTTCGGTGTGACCTCAAGGGACCAACTGATCACCACCGTCATACGACAGTAATGTCAAACTCTAGTAAGCCAATCATTATCGATTAATGTAGATCAGTTGACTATAATATTAATCATCCCTTTGTATTCTCGTCAATGAGATTTAATTAAGTGATCGCACTATTGTTGAGGACACTCACTCCAACAATGACAACATGTCTAATGTTTAACCATCGTTGATAGGATTGTCTGCAAAAAGCTCAGCAACAGCGGGTCCTTTTATGACTTTCAAAGGTACATATTTGCGGTCGAACTCTGAGAGCATTAGGGTCAATCTTGCCAAACATCCGTTGAGGATGGGTTTCTCGAAAAGGTATTTGTCAGGGTTTATTTTTGAGTACCCCTTGACGAAGTAGCTAAGCATGTAGTGGCTTACCGTCTTTATTACCCACACAAGAGCGAGGCACGTCTTTTCGAGAGGTGTGTATTTACACTTTTATTCTAAGAAATTCTTACTAAGATAATAGATAGCTCTTTCTTCTTTTCCGAAGGTCTGCGCGAGCATAGCCCCCATGGTTGTTTTGGTGACTATAAGATATATACCAAGAGGTTGATCTCGTTGAGGAGGCATTAACACTGATGGTTTAGCCAATATCTCCTTAATTTTGTCAAATGCTTTTTGACAATCATCATCTAATATGGTAGGATCTATTTTCTTAAGCTATTTGAAAATAGGTTCGCAGATCATAGTGAGCTTCCATATGAACCGACTCACATATTGTACTTTGCCCAGGAATCCTCTAACCTCCTTCTCTGTTTGCGGTGGTGGCATTTTGATTAAGACTTTGATCTTGGATGGATCAATTTCTATTTCTATCTGGCTGACAACATATCCCAGAATTTTGCCTGATGTTACTCTGAATGCACACTTCTGAGGATTCATTCTCATGTTGTACTTGCGCAATCAGAGAAAGAACTTACGAAGGTTGTCGATGTGTCCCTTCGTGACTTTGGATTTGACAATCATATCATCTACATACACCTCTACTTCTTTATGCATCATGTCGTGTAGCAATGTGGTCGCGATACGTTGATATGTAGCTGCGGCATTAATTAGACCAAATGGCATAATTGTGTAACAATACGTGCCCCCATTGTGTGACGAAAGCTGTCTTATGCATATCTTCTTCGACCATTTTGATTTGATTATACCCGGCATACCCATCCATAAAGGACAACAATGCGTGATATGTTGTATAATCTACCAATATGTTGATATGTGGTAGACGGAAGTCGTCCTTGGGACTCGGTTAGTTCAAGTCTCTGAAATCAACACAAACCCGGATTCTTCCATCCTTTTTGGGTACGAGAACTATGTTATCTACCTAGTCAGAGTACTTGGAAATATTGATGAACCCGGCTGTTAAATGCTTATCGACCTCTTCTTTGATCTTAAGAGCCCATTCAGTCCTCATGCGACGAAGCTTCTGTTTTACGGGCTTGAAGCTTGGCTTGATCGAAATTCGGTGTTCTGCAATATCCCTGTCGATCCTTGGCATGTCTTTGTAAGACCAAGCGAAAACATCTTTGAACTCGTGCAGGAGGTCTTCGAAACTGGCCCGTTCGGTCGGATTTAGGGTCAACCCTATCCTAAGTTCTCGGGGTTCTAGTTCGGTCCCTACGTTGATGGGTTCAGTGTTTTCTATAACTGGTGCCCCTTCCCACTCTTGTAGTATTTCCTTGATTATATGGGGAGCTAAGTCGATTGAGTCCGGGTCAGGATTATCCTCATTGTCAGCATAAACAGAATTGCATTCAGAAAAATACAAGAGTTGCTGGGACATTCCCCAAACTACTATTATTATTAGATGCTAAGCTAGGAGAAATAAAAGGATCGGGGATGACGACAGGACTAGACTCTCTAGGAATTTCACTAGACTCCAACTCTAACTCCGACTCCAATTCCGACTCTTACTCGAATTCATTGTCGCCTGGTTCTCCTTTGAACATCTCTCCCTCTCCTGTAGTGACCTTGAAGAGATTCTTTTGGTTGTTGGTTCACTTAATTGACTTTCTCCATCCTTTAAGCTGGCTTTAGCCTGCGTCATTGATCAGCGTTGTGGGGTTGAAATGATCGTCCTGAAGTATCATGGTAATGATCTCATCTTGTGCACCGCTGACGAATCGGTCCTCTCCAAATAGAAGAGTGACGGCTTGCTCGTCCAAACAAGGTGCTTGATGATTTTTGACGGTAGGAACCGTTCCGAGGGAATAAAGTAGCAATCATGGAAGACCTCGATTCCAGCTAATTGTATTCCTCTATAGTCTCAAGGTTCGAAAACTCCATGAAAGTGTTATTGGCTTCCCTCCCTAATGAAATATCCATTTAGGAAAGGGAGATAAGGTTGCATCTGGATTTCTTTACTCTTACGACTTTGGACTTGAGCAACCATTTCCAGAGTTTCTTCATTTGTGGGCTTGTACCCCAATCCCAGTTTTCCGAACTCGCTTCTTTGTGGGGTGCAAAGGTGCTTTTCCTAGTGGTGTTTAATGGAATCCCTGGGAAGTATCCGTAAGATTTGAGTATGTGGTTGACCACTAAATTGGAATGTGGGTCGAAGTATAAAGGTGCCAACTCACTCTCTACGAGATTTATGCTTTGAAATCCTCCAAGCTCGTATACTGGACCCGTGGTTTCTTGGTTGTTGGACATCTTCTCTATTAAGGCCTTGATAGGTGACGAAGTGATCGTCACTAATTTGCCATCTAGAGGAATCTTGATTATTTGGTATACGGTGGATGTTACCGCTTTATAAGCGTGAATCCAAGGCCTTCCCAGAAGTATGTTAAAGGATGCTTTGATGTCCAAAATTTGGAAGTTGACCTTTCCCTCAATTGGAGTTGCGCCTATAGTGAGGTTGACTAGCCCTATCACCTTACGTCGTGTTGCATCATATGCTCGAACACCTTGGTTGGTAGGAGCCCAATCTGATTCTTTCATGCCTAACTTACGTGTTGTTTTTAGTGGTTTGACATTGACTGCAGAGCCATCGTCTACCAAAGTCATTGAATTGGTACGTTCTTCTTTAGGCATGTTAATGTGATATATAGGGCGAGATTGTGACTGGCACCAAAAGGAGGTAAATTCTCGTCTGAGAAAGTAACTGGGTTACTTAGCTTAATTGAGTCTTGGAGGACGAAGTGGACTACATCGTCAGGTGTAGAGTCATGCGCTACATTTAGTTTTGCCAAGGCTTGTAGCAAATCTTGGCGATGTGGAAATGAGCTCGCAACGAACTGCCAGACTGAAAGATCAGCCTTTGTCTTCTGTAGTTGTTTTAGTAGATGGTCAGTAGATGTATCTTCGCCATCATTTGGATTGACGATGTTGGTGTTAGTAACTGGACCATTAGTGGTAGGGCCATTTCTGAGAGACACCTTGATAAGGACATCCTGATCGAGTAAAGTAGTCTATATCTTGATCCTCGCTAGCCCTGACTGTATCATCACTGTCTATGGTTGGATTATGTTTTGTGAGGTATTCATCCGCGTCGTCATCGGCCCATATTCCGTTGACGGTATTGAGTTCTCTCAGTCTAATACTTTCGGCTTCCAAAGCGATTATTCGCTCGACTAGATCATCACATGTGGTGATCACTTCTTGTATTGTAGACTCTTGAGATAGAATTGGAATTTGGGGTACGCTTTCTTAGGACGTGGCGCCTGGAATGCGTAGGGATGCTGCGGTGGTTTCAAGTTTCAAAACTTGCCTACTCACACTCTTAGCCCGTGCAATGAAGTCATTGATGGTAGGAGAAATGGTGGAGTATCTTCCCTCGTTTTCTAACATGTGAATCTCATCTTCGATTGAGGAAATGAGGTGTGAACAATCCAAGGTGGATTCTTCATCTGTAATCATCAGAACTCCAAGAGGATTCTGAGTATTGTTAGGCTTACCCCTATGAGGTATAGGTAGACGACCATCTTCAATCATATCTTGAAGGGCGTGCTTTAATTTGAAGCATTTCTCTTTATCATGTCCGTTATCCCTATGATATTTGCAGTAGGCGTTCTCATCCCAGAACCTAGTTTTCTTTTCCGGATCAGTTGTAGGTCATATGGGTTGGAGTTTGCCTTGTTGTGTCAATCTTTTCAAGGCACTGAAATATGTATCACCGATTCTTGTGAATTTCCTTTATGGGTAGTTCTTTTTGGATGGTTCAACAAGATTGAATTCATCGGTTTTGTTAGTAGGGCCATAAGAACCATTTGTTGTGCCTTGGTATCCGCGACATATTGTTTTGGACAAGAGTCCTTTTCGAATGTCGTCTTCGATTCTGGTTCCTAGCATAGTGATGCGAGTCGTGATACACCAAAAATAAAAGCCTAAGTCGACTAACTAAAGAAGATAGCGGAAGTAGGGTCGATCTCCACACGGAGGAAATTAACTAACTGTAATCTAAGTCTAACAGTCACAGTCTGGGGGTTTTGATTTGGTTTTAAACTAAACTAAATAAGATTTAAGGGAAGAGAAATAAAGGTAGAGGTTAACACGAAATAAATCAGATAAAGGAAAAATATGCTAGGATTCGGTCTACTGCAATATCGGCATCTACGGGTCAACTAAGTCAGTCAATCTATCAATGAGAAGGGCAATGGTTTTCTCCTCTCGGTCTCAAACCACCTAGGGATTTTCCTAATTAACTCTCGCCCTCTTAGGAGTCACCTATCAATTCTAAGCAAGCCTTTCCCTTCCAATCTCTCGATCCAGGTCGGGGTTAACTACCTAGCTAGTCTCCTGCGTGCACTCATTCGACTAACCTCAATTATATTGCTTAGATTGATTCTCATATTCAAGATTAACTAATATACTTTATCCTATCATGCCTTTATTACAGTTTTCCTCATCCTAACATATAAGGGAATTAGCTACTCATACTATTAATGATGCTAGCAATAAAGACGATTGAATATATGACATTAGACATGATATAATCGTAATTAACAAGCATAAAGAACAATAACGCAGCAATTAAGAAAGGTAAAACAGTAATTAAGACTAGAACAAAGATTAAGAATAAAGGAGAGAAAAGAGTTTACAATCTTAGCAAATCCGGCGTAAAGAACAAATCCGCGTCGATAATAAACCCGAATGTAAACTTAAAGATTAAGAAAGTTCAGAAACTAATGGTGAATGATAAGTGTCTGCTAAGTAGTCGATAATAAATCATTAATGACGAACTAAGAGTCTTATATAATGCCTAACACGACTTCTAACCTAATTAGTCTACGGACTTAAGGCCCGTGACAGATTTCACTCGATCGAGGGAAAATCCCCTTCGATCGAGGCCTTTATTCGAGAATATCAGTCGATCGAGGACTTTATCCTCTCGATCGACCAATTCTTCAACAGCTACCCCTCGATCGAGCAGATGACAGCTCGATCGAGGTCTTCTCTAGCAACAAATCCTCTCGATCGAGTAGAGAGTCACTCGATCGAGTCTTCTTCATCAGTACTCCCCTCGATCGACCAAAGATATGGTCGATCGAGGTCCTCTGGCCTAGCATATAGTGTTGGTCTTGGCTTTGGACTTGATTGTGAGCGATTTCACGCTTTCCCATGCAAGAGCTTCTGTTCCGTTCCTTCCATTCTCCTAAATGCATGCAAAGTGGACTGTTTTGGCTCGGTTTCCGCTACTACGCAGCTTGTACCTACAAAATGGTAATGAAACTACAAAGTAGCCAAATAGGGGCATATAGTGACATAATATCACCTAAATGACATAGAAATGCGTGCATAAATGGACTAAAAAGTCTATATAAAATACACGCATCAAACTTCCCCAAACCAAACCTTTGCTTGTCCTGAAGCAAACTAAATGCAGATATATGGAACTAAATGAACCTAGGGGAGTGGAGTAAGTCTCAGAGCTAGCTACAAGTCAATGCTAAACCGTTTAATGCACTCATTCAATTGCTACAAAGCTTAATACGAAAGTGAACGAATTTATATAATCTTGGAAATAAATTAGACTTTCGACCCTTCAAGACTCAACCAAATTTGGACTCTCACGGGTCACTCTTCTCTAAACAAGCAAATGGTAAGTAAATATGTATGAGAAAGAGAGAAGAAAATATAGTCACTCACCTAGACTACGACCGACACAACATGCATCGCTAACTAATATGAAAGATGATTCAAGCACCGTACCCACGCATAACCATCATTCGAGGACTATCACCTGCCGAACATTTGCAAAAATATGGATATGTGAGGCTAATTGGTAAGAAGGGGCAAAACAATTAATGGAAATGTGAGGGTAAATAGCCAAGCTAGTTCTTAACAAGACCGTAATAGAACTCGTTCCATTCTTCCAACTATCAAAAACTAAGCTCGATGCCTTAACATATCTAGGCATATACAACACAAATCCCATAAAACACCTCGACAAATAATATTAAGCATAGGAGGTGTAAATTACAAAAACTTCAGCCAATTTTTTTTTTCTCATTATATTTTTTTTTCATTTTTCATTTTCTTTCTTTTTTTTTTCTTTCTTGGCTGATCGAGGGAAAAACCCCTCGATCGAGTGAAATAAGTCACTCGATCAAGGTAACATACAGCTAAATCTGCTCGATCGAGCTAAAAGCTGCTCGATCGAGGTACTATTCATCACATCTCTTCTTTTTCTCGCAAATACCCACTCCAATCAATGAAAACGAGTCAAAAGCTGACACAACAGTAAAATATACCTCGACTACTAAAGTAGCTCGGCAAAGGTAGCCTCAGTTTAGAATGTAGTTAAGGGCAAGAGGCAGATATGGCTTTATGTGGAGTTAATGGGGTAAAATGAGGAAAAGGGAGATGCAAATATTCTCAAAACACGTAATACCGACCACAAACCCAATGCGTGCAGGCAATAAGAAATCAAAGTTCATATACAAGCAAATGACACGAGATGTGGGGAGTAACTACTCTCATTCCTAGATGAACTGGTCATAAATGTCACCAGGTATAGGCTCTAAAACTCAGAATATATAAGTAGTTTGCCAAAATGTTGAGTCAAGTCTAATAGTCAAATTTAAATTCCAAGACAAAATTCAATAGTTCACTACTTCGATTTTACTAAGTAAGTCAAGAATGATGCAAGGAATAGCATAAAATAGACTTGTAGTGCAATTTCATCACGAACAAGACTCCAATCCGACTCGACTATATGCAAAAATAAACGTGATATTTTTGATTTTTTCAAATTTTTTCTAATTAACATGAATTGTAAACGTGAATGCAATACAAATGCAAATGCAGACGCAAAAGGATGCAAAACACCTCCCCAAACCAAAACAGACAATGTTCTCATTGGCTACAGCACAACAGCATATAAGGGAAAGGGAAACACAACCTAATTCATGTTCCTAAGGGATGAAAGATATACAAAGAATGGAAAAAAATAAACAGAAAAACTCACAAAACAACAGCTTCCCCAAACCAGCATCAAACTGGGGGGCTAACATCACATCCTCCCAGCAGTCTCTTCCGTCTCCACCCTATACGTCGGGTCCCTCTCCTCCTCCTAAGCTAGCCTCCTAGCTGCCAACTCCGTGCGCTCCCTCGTGGCCCTCTACGAGGAACAAAGGGGAATTGGGATCGAGTAATTTGAAAGGGGATCGAAGACTTCTCTTATATAGGTAAGTTAGTTTGGTCGATCGAGTAGAAATTCTATTCGATCGAGAACTTTTTCAGGCAGGACCGCCCGATCGAGTAGTTCTGATTTACTCGATCGAGGACTTTCTTTTGGTGATCCTCAGTTTACTCGATCGTTTTGAATTCCCCTTGATCGATTTGCATTCCACTCGATCGAGGTCTTTTTCTTCCCCAAGTCTCTAGATCGAGTAACAATTTACTCGATCGAATGGTTTTCCTATTTGCACAGCCTTCGACTTTTAGCAATTGACTTCCGCTTCTTTTTCCTTCAAAAACGATACAAAATGATACCCAAAAAATACCAAAAGAATGTCTAACAGGAAAAGTAAATTGTTTATCTAAACTACGGATTATAACGTAACGTCTAATCTAAGTAAATAGCCTAATTGTCTAATTGTCTAACGAAAACGCAATAAATTGTTATATAAAAATTGCACGGGGTTGCAAACCCGGCTAATAACCAAATAGTTTTGTGACAAGGCCACCGTCAGGCCTTTGACTTGCGGAATTACCCTCAGCTGCGGTAATTTCCGACTTCTTTTTCCACACATACGATCTTTTCTTGGAGTCTAGCTCCACTTCCGAATCACTCGAATATGTGCAAACTCCTTTGTCCTTCTTGGACTTTTTCTTGATACCATCACGCGAACATGGCTCTCCCTTCTTCAGCTCCAATGCTGCCGATCTATTATCTGTAAGACAACACACAACAGCGCGTTCCTCCAATTCGCTCCCAAGCTGGGGCGGAGGTGTTATGGTAGCAATAGGAATATCACAAACAGGAGCTATAGGCTCGATAGGAACCGAAGCTTTGTCATGCATAAACAAATCAGGTGTGATGTCAGCTAAGGGAAGCGTGTGACATGGAGAAACAAGCATCGGACCTTTACTAACACGAGACTGAGTGAAAACTAGGTTCTCCCCACCTATCTGAAAAGTTAATGTCCGTAACCCGATATCAATAACCGCTTGCGCAGTATGCAAGAACGGTCTTCCCAAAATAATTGGACTATGAGAATCCTCAGGTATGTCCAATACTATGAAGTCGACCGGGATAAAGAATCTCCCTATTTGCACAGGTACATCCTCTATGACTCCTAAAGGTCGGGACAAGGTCCTATCTGCCATTTGCACCGTCATGTTGGTACACTGAAGCTTGGTGAAGCCTAACCGTTTGGCTAAAGACAAGGGTAAGACGCTAACACTAGCTCCTAGGTCACATAACGCATTATCTATAAGATAGGTACCTATATGACACGGTATGGAAAAGCTACCTGGGTCAGACAGTTTAGGTGGGCATTTGTTCTGGAGGAACGCGGAGCATTCCTCAGTCAAAGCTACAGTCGCTACAGTATCAACTGACCTCTTACGTAAAAGAATTTCACGCATAAATTTCAAGTAAGAGGGTACCTTTACTAAGAGGTCTGCAGATGGAACATTCACCTTAAGATCGCGTACAATGTCAACGAACCGAACAAATTCCTTCTCGACCTTAGCCTTCTTCAACCGACCGGGAAACAGAACTGGAACGTCAGGTGATCCACGTTGTGTATCCTTGACAATCGCATTGTTAATCATCCGCTTGCTTAACCCCTTCGATCGAGCTTCTCGCTCATTAGGACCCATCGATCGAGTATCGATGTCACTCGATCGATCATTCTTGGAACTCAAACTGCTCGATCGAGCAGCATCATCAGTCAAAGTACTCGATCGATCAACTGAACCTTCTCGATCGAGCTTCTGTCTTTCTGATTCACTCGATCGAGGAACAGCAACCTCCCGATCGAGTGAATTTCCCTTCAAATCATTCGATCGACTAGAATAAACTCCTCGATCGATCACAATATCAGCATCAGCCTTCAAAACATTAGAATGCGCACCAGAGATATCAGCAACGGTACCAGCAGGACTGTCATAAGCGAGACCGCTTCGCAGAGTGATCATGTTCAATGTCTCCTTGTTCTTATCGGTCTGGGACGGTAATTGGCCAGCTTGTCTAATCGATCTAGCTCCCGCCAACTGAGCAATCTGCGACTCCAAGAGTTTAATGGTAGCATCCGTTGCTTGATCTGATTTGCTCAATTGGGTAGCTAAAGCTTGTATCATCGACTTTAGCTCTCCAAATTCTGAAATTCCTCCAGATGAGGAACTAGCTTGTTGTGAAGACTGGATTTTTAGGAATCCTTGCTTATGCGGCGGTTGATAAGTCGGCTGCTGTGGTGGAGTAGTAGGATTTAGGACATTCTGGCTCGTCCATCTCAAGTTGGGATGGATATTCCCCTGATGATAGTAACCACCCCTTGACGATATTGTTGAAAGGAACAAACTTGCTCCTTTTCTGCAAGACAATCTACAGCCGTGTGACCAGTTTCGCCACACCTTTCACAAGTGATCACTTCATCTCGCTACAGCAAATGAACCGTCTGCTGGTTATCTCCAGCCTGCTTCTCCCATTTGTCAAGTCTGGCATTCAGTTTATCAAATTTAGCATCCAGACCGTCAGAATCAACACTAGCTACTGTCCGTGTACCACTTCGCAGATTACCATATTCAGCACAGTGGGTTGCCATCTCCTCGATCAATTTCCAACCCTTATCATCATCTATCTCCTTCTGGAATCTCCCGTTCGATGCGGCATCTAAGATAGCTCGATGATCATCATACAACCCGTTGTAAAACTGGTTACATATAAACCACTGTTCGAACCCATGGTGAGGAACAGACCTCACTAGCGTCTTAAATCGATCCCAGGACTCATAGAGATTTTCATGAACTGACTGCTTGAAATTTGTAATCTGACCCCTCAAAGCATTCGTCCTCTGTGGTGGAAAATACTTCTTGTAGAAGGCCAGTGCAAGTGTAATCCAGTTAGTAATGCCAAGTTCTTCTCTATTCAGATTCTTCAACCAATCTTTGGCATTGTCGGTAAGAGAAAAAGGGAACAAGACCTCCTTGATCTTGTCTTGTGTCACCCCTTTAGAAACTGGAATAGAAGAGCAGTAATCAGCAAAAGTCTCCATATGCTTTCTCGGATCTTACCCAGCCACACCCCTATACGTGTCCTGCTGAACAAGCTTGATATAAGACGGACGAAGATCAAAAGAAGTTCCATCTTCGTCCGTTGCAAGTTTGAATCCCTGGGGTATACATGCAGCAGTGGGCTTAGAGTGACTAGCAATGTTAGGCATCTTCGCTGGTACTGTAGTCTCAACAGTCGAATCTTCCTCGAAAATAAAACTGTCGAAGACGGACTCAGAAGTACCCAAGTCTTCCTCCTGAACAGTCTTATCTAACCCTCTCTTTCTGCGTAAGAAGGTTCTTTCGGGCTTTGGATCAGCTTCCACTAACTCGAGCCTTTGGGACCTGCGCATACACAACTATAGAGAGAAAAATAAGAACAGTCTTAAGGAATTAGAAATTCCTTAAGACGAGACAGAAATAAATAAACAGAAAATTAAATTGCCTCCCCGGCAACGGCGCCAAAATTTGATGCGAGTCGTTATACACCAAAAATAAAAGCCTAAGTCAACTAACTAAAGAAGATAGCGGAATTAGGGTCGATCTCCACACGGAGGAAATTAACTAACTGTAATCTAAGTCTGTCAGTCACAGTCTGGGGGTTTTGATTTGGTTTTGAACTAAACTAAATAAGATTTAAGGGAAGAGAAATAAAGGTAGAGGTTAACACGAAATAAATCAGATAAAGGAAAAATATGCTAGGATTCCGTCTACGGCAATATCGGCATCTACGGGTCAACTAAGTCAGTCAATCTATCAATGAGAAGGGCAATGGTTTTCTCCTCTCGGTCTCAAACCACCCTAGGGATTTTCCTAATTAACTCTCGCCCTCTTAGGAGTCACCTATCAATTCTAAGCAAGCCTTTCCCTTCCAATCTCTCGATCCAGGTCGGGGTTAACTACCTAGCTAGTCTCCTGCGTGCACTCATTCGACTAACCTCAATTATATTGCTTAGATTGATTCTCATATTCAAGATTAACTAATATACTTTATCCTATCATGCCTTTATTACAGTTTTCCTCATCCTAACATATAAGGGAATTAGCTACTCATACTATTAATGATGCTAGCAATAAAGACGATTGAATATATGACATTAGACATGATATAATCGTAATTAACAAGCATAAAGAACAATAACGCAGCAATTAAGAAAGGTAAAACAGTAATTAAGACTAGAACAAAGATTAAGAATAAAGGAGAGAAAAGAGTTTACAATCTTAGCAAATCCGGCGTAAAGAACAAATCCGCGTCGATAATAAACCCGAATGTAAACTTAAAGATTAAAAAAGTTCAGAAACTAATGGTGAATGATAAGTGTGCTAAGTAGTCGATGAATAAATCATTAATGACGAACTAAGAGTCTTATATAATGCATAACACGACTTCTAACCTAATTAGTCTACGGACTTAAGGCCCGTGACAGATTTCACTCGATCGAGGGAAAATCCCCTTCGATCGAGGCCTTTATTCGAGAATATCAGTCGATCGAGGACTTCATCCTCTCGATCGACCACCAATTCTTTAACAGCTACCCCTCGATCGAGCAGATGACAGCTCGATCAAGGTCTTCTCTAGCAACAAATCCTCTTGATCGAGTAGAGAGTCACTCGATCGAGTCTTCTTCATCAGTACTCCCCTCGATAGACCAAAGATATGGTCGATCGAGGTCCTCTGGCCTAGCATATAGTGTTGGTCGTGGCTTTGGACTTGGTTGTGAGCGGTTTCACGCTTTCCCATGCAAGAGCTTCTGTTCCGTTCCTTCCATTCTCCTAAATGCATGCAAAGTGGACTGTTTTGGCTCGGTTTCTGCTACTACGCAGCTTCTACCTACAAAATGGTAATGAAAGTAAAAAGTAGCTAAATAGGGGCATATGGTGACATAATATCAAACTTCCCCAAACCAAACCTTTGCTTGTCCTCAAGCAAACTAAATGCAGATATATGGAACTAAATGAACCTAGGGGAATGGAGTAAGTCTCAGAGCTAGCTACAAGTCAATGCTAAACCGTTTAATGCACTCATTCAATCGGTACAAAGCTTATTACGAAAGTGAACGAATTTATACAATCTTGGAAGTAAATTAGACTTTCGACCCTGCAAGACTCAACCAAATTCGGACTCTCACGGGTCACTCTTCTCTCAACAAGCAAATGGTAAGTAAATATGTATAAGAAAGAGAGAAGAAAATATAGTCACTCACCTAGGCTACGACCGACACAACATGCATCGCTAACTAATATGAAAGATGATTCAAGCACCGTACACACGCATAACCACCGTTCAAGGACTATCACGTGCCGAACATTTGCAACAATATGGATATGTGAGGCTAATTGGTAAGAAGGGGCAAAACAATTAATGGAAATGTGAGGGTAAATAGCCAAGCTAGTTCCTAACAAGACCGTAATAGAACTCGTTCCATTCTTCCAAATATCAAAAACTAAGATCGATGCCTTAACATATCTAGGCATATACAACACAAATCCCATAAAACCCCTCGACAAATAATAATAAGCATAGGAGGTATAAATAACAAAAACTTCAGCCAATTATTTTTTTACTCATTTTATTTTTTTCATTTTTCATTTTCATTTTTTTTTTCTCTTTCTTGGCTGATCGAGGGAAAAACCCCTCGATCGAGTGAAATAAGTCACTCGATCGAGGTAACATACAACAACATCTGCTCGATCGAGCTAAAAGCTGCTCGATCGAGGTACTATTCATCACTTTTCTTCTTTTTCTCGCAAATACCCACTCCAATCAATGAAAACGAGTCAAAAAATGACACAACAGTAAAATATACCTCGCCTACTAAACTAGCTCGGCAAAGGTAGGCTCAGTTTAGAATGTAGTTAAGGGCAACATGCAGGTATGGCTTTATGTGGATTTAATGGGGTATAATGAGGAAAAGGGAGATGCAAATATTCTCAAAACACGTAATACCGACCACAAACCCAATGCGTGCAGGCAATAAGAAATCAAAGTTCATATACAAGCAAATGACACGAGATGTGGGGAGTAACTACTCTCATTCCTAGATGAACTGGTCATAAATGTCACCAGATATAGGCTCTAAAACTCAGAATATATAAGTAGTTTGCCAAAAATGTTGAGTCAAGTCTAATAGTCAAATTTAAATTCCAAGACAAAATTCAATAGTTCACTACTTCGATTTTACTAAGTCAAGAATGGTGCAAGGAATAGCATAAAATAGACTTGTAGTGCAATTTCATCACGAACAAGACTCCAATCCGACTCGACTATATGCAAAAATAAACGTGATATTTTTGATTTTATCAAATTTTTCTAATTAACATGAATTGTAAACGTGAATGCAATACAAATGAAAATGCAGACGCAAAAGGATGCAAAACACCTCCCTAAACCAAAACAGACAACGTCCTCATTGGCTACAGCACAACAACATATAAGGGAAAAGGAAACACAACCTAATTCATGTTCCTAAGGGATGAGATATATACAAAGAATGGAAAAAAAAATAAACAGAAATACTCACAAAACAACAGCTTCCCCAAACCAACATCAAACTAGGGAGCTAACATCACCTCCTCCCAGCAGTCTCCTCCGTCTCCACCCTATACGTCGGGTCCCTCTCCTCCTCCTGAGCTAGCCTCCTAGCTGCCAACTCCGTGCGCTCCCTCGTGGCCCTCTGTGCCGGCGTCTCGTCCCCTTCCTCTCCAGAAGAAGAGGAAGAAGAAGATGGAGAAGGATACCCACCCTCTGGGTATCTGTAGAACGAGGGGTGAGGCCATCCATCTGGAATAGGACGTCCTCTGCGGATATGGTCCTCATAGATAGGGAACAAGGCCAAGACCTGATCCCGTCGCATCTGTGCTATATCCCTGCGCATATCATGAAAGTCCATAGACCTTAATTAGACTCCTCTAATTAGTTGCTAAATTACTTGTTAATTTAGTATTTAATGATCTATGTAACATGCATGCAAATATAAAGACATTTATATAAGAGAAGAAATTTCCTCACATTGATATGAAAATATAAGGGCACAACAAGAACTCCTTCTTGTTGTTCTTGAGCTAATAATATGGATGAATACAAATAATCCCCAAAATAGAAGATCTCCTCTAAGTTGCACCAAGATTAACCCAAATAATCTACCCTTATTATTAACTAGATAATAAGATAGATCTTATTCTACTAATATTATGACTATATTACTACACTAGTAATACTTAGTAAATATTAGTGTTTGAGAGTTTTAGTAAGAAGATGAGGTTTTTGAGAGAAGTAAGAAAACAAGCACAAAATGAAGTAATGAAAAATGAGCAACACTTGATCATTTTATAGGCCATTTGGCCGGACCTCATAGTCCAAAATTGGACTCTTATTTTGTTCATTTGATCACATGCATTAGAGTGGAGTGTTGTAGAAAAGATGATGATTGTTTTCTACTTGTTATGTCACTTTCAAATGCTAACTAAAGAGTTACAACAAGAACAACAATCATCACCATCTAACTACTATGTAACCGGCCATCATGGCCTAGTTTGGTCCATATTGATTTTTGATATTTGTCTCACAAATACTTATTTATGGTTAATTATCTTGTATAATTAAGTGTTAATTTGATCATATAACAATTATATGACTCAATTAAACAAATATTATGTACTTAACATTTTAAGTAATATTTTACCATTATATCAATATATAATGGGTCCCACAATGCTTAGTTAATTTATTTTACAACTCTTTGTAAATATAATTAACTAATTACCTCTATCTCAAAACTTCAACTAATTTAGTAATTTAACGATTAATTACTAAGTTAAATCTTATTTAATAGTATTAAAATAAGATATAAATTTATTAGTCAATTATCGCATAATTGAAAAATAAACTTAATCGAATTTGAGTTCTTAACTCAATTTCTAACAATTAACTCTCGTACATATCGAATATATGTAATGTACTAATTAACTGTATCGTATACAATTAATTAGTTACTATTTGGATTTCATCCTTTAGGTGTGGACCGAAAGGGATCAGTGATCACCGCAATCAAACGACAATAAGGTCAAACTTAGTCAGCCCAACCGTTATGAATTACGTTAATCAATGACTAATCATATCTATAGTAAGAAATATCCCAATTATATTCCTTAATAAGAGCGATTATGTGGCGCACTATTGTGGAGGACACCTCTCCAACAATCTCCAATTGTCTGGACACAGTGTGCGTCACGATTCCTATGTCTCTTTTCTTTCATCCTCCCCACTCAACGCAAGGTGTCTTTCAGGTCGCACTTGCGATTGACAATATCTAGAGTGGTTTTCTCGATAGGGAGAGTAACTGTATGACCGGAAAATCTACCATAGATCTCTTTCCGAGCGTGGCCACGGATTTCCAGTTGCTTCTCCTCGAGTGGCCTAAAGATGTTTTTACCCAACGTGGGTGGACAATTCCTGTTGATCCATCTACTATGTATGATGCAGATCACCATGATCCAGAAGAAGTCCATCGGCCTCCTTTTACGGCACGACCTAGAACATCAACCAAAACCAATCGGGAAAAACTGCACCGACTCAGATAGAGGGCGACCGTCAAAAGAACGACTTATAGGAATAAGATAGAAGACCCTGCCACGACCAGGCATCAAATAATTGATTTAAGGGTCTTACAACGTACTGTCCGACAGAGTGTCATACAGTCTGTCTATGTAAACGACCAGTCATCTCCATGACCCCATGGTGCTGAACCAACCATCGATCGACTTACAATCTAGTCATTTCGAGACGTCACCTCATTGAGTGACTAGGGACAAAATACTAAGTTCATCATGTTCACTTGAACTGGGTTCAACCTTTCTTTCAACCAATTCGGATAAACAAAGTATTAAAATTTAGTCAAACTAAATAAAGGAGTTTTTAATGAAACTCTAACAATGAATGCGATTATCAAATATTTGGAAAAATTGATACGCTATCAATAATTTCATATCTTATAATCTTTAGCAATTCAGGTACATATTTCAATCCCCATTGAAATGACATGACTATCATGTTCAGCCTGCAAAAGCATGGCTAATGGATTAGCAATACTTGCATCTTCCCATCGTTCTGATTGCTATTTCTCTTTGTCTACGTAATCTCATATTACATAAAACTTTCTGAGTACGTGTCTAGGTTTGAATCTAGACTTAGGACTCTTGGCCTAAAGGTAGCTCCCACTGTTTTACCAGTATAATGGGATAGGATATACAGCTATATGAACTATTTCTAGTCCCTCCAATACTGTCGAATCCAAGCTACTTTCATATGCATCATCATATGACGCAATGTACTCCATTTCCGTTGTTAAATCCGCAATGATAAACTGCCTGGAACACTTCCAGCGGATACATGACATTTATATTTGAAAATGTCACTCCTACTTGGAACCTTTCCAATAGTATTTTCTGTTTGGAACTCTTCCAACAGATAAATCTTCTATGAAACACAGCCAGTTCGTGATTTCAAATCACTTTGATCAGTTTGGAAACTGAAGTCTGTGTAAACTCTTACACACAACTCACTTTAAACTCCAAACATATGAAACATATCTTTAGTCCTTCGCAAGTACTTAAGGATGTTCTTTATGGCTATCAAGTGACTCTCACTTGGATTTAATTGCAAATGATTCGTCATACTCAAAGCATGCGAAATGTCGGATTGAGTATACATCACAGCGTATATAATTGATCCCGCAGCGGAAGCAAAAGGAATCAATTATGATGTGTTCAACTTCCTTGAACTAGTCAAAGATCTTATCAATATAAGAATTTTGACTCAATGCTAATATCCTTTTAGATTTATCTCCATAAATCCAGATATCTAAAAGATGTATTCTACTTCTCCAAAAATCTTCCATCATCTAAAATGATCAATATGTCTCCACATATAAGACTGATGAAAACCATATTACTCCCACTAAACTTCATGTATAAACATAATTCCTCGAGATATCGAGAAATATTTTATAACATGATTGACACATCAATTCCAACTCTTTAGTGCTTACTTAAGACATCCTCTTAAGCTTGCAAATTAACTTAGGGTAGTTAGGATCTACGAACCCACAGGTGAATATAAAATATACAACCTCTTCTAGAATCGTATTCGAGAAGGTGGTTCTTGAGGTCCAATTGACATCATACTATTATGATATGCTGTAATCGCTAAGTATATTCGAATGGATCAAAAGATAAGGTTGGTGCAAAACTCTTTGCCTACCAAGTTATCTTTGAAAACATTTTAATGTTCATCCATGCAAATTTCGATCTTAAAAATCAATTTACATCGAAGAGGTCGTACTTCTTCAAGTAAATTTACCAGGTCACATACCTGACCATCATGCATGGAGTCCTTTACGAATCGTGTGACTCTAAGCCATATCAAGAAGTTTGGACTAAAAACAGTCTTTTATAAGTCGCATATTAGAATTCATCACTATAAAGGAGCGATAAAATTCCACCTAACCTCCTAGGTTCCGAAGAAACAACTACTGAACAAGCAATGAGGAAAAATTTTTCCGGACCATATGCTTAGTTTGTGGCTCTTGAAACATTTTCTCCCACTCTATCTTATCAAGAAATAATCGTATTTTTATTGAAAGACAGCATCACGAGTCACAAACGCTTTGTTCTCGTGGTCAATGTGGGATTATTGAGCACTTGTTTCATTCAAGTAACTTATAAATTAGGTACGCTACCTACCCATATCGTATATGGAATGAAATCAGACTGTTTTAAATGTGTTTTAATATGGTGGGAAAAGAAATAGCAGACAAAAAATTAAGATCACAAGGTTAGTCAAATGGCTCATTTTGACTTGACAAAGACAAAACCATATCGTATAAGGTTCTGTGTCTCTATTCAACAATACCTTATCTCATAATGTATGTTAGAGAAGTTAACTCGTGAAACTTATTTCACAATACTTTTGGTGAAAATCAAAGTCAATACTTAGATATTTACATTTACGATTTACTTGTAAGTACTTGTCTAATACTCATGGTGATTAACTACTTCACATTGAAGCTCTTTGAACTTTTCAAAGATTTCTCATAGCACCTCATTAAGTAGAATCAATTGTAATATCTACTTAAATCGTTGGTAAATAAAGTGAAATAGTCATAACCATCTCTGGTTGTGTTTGTTATTGGACCACGCATATTCTAATGTAATAGGGCCAATAACTCACTAGTTCGATTTCCTTTTAAATAAAAAGGGCACGAATCATCTTGCCTTGAATACAAGATTCGCACGCACCATAAGATTCAAAATCAGATGGTTTAGGGATAGTTATCAATACTAGCCTCTTAATGTGCTACACAATCCAGAATTAAGATTAGATAAGGGTCACCAATTTTGAGTTTTTACAATCTATATGACAAGTAATTATTACTAGTTTAGATCAAGAATATATTTACCTTTGATTGGTATGGGATAACCATTGACCAAGTATAGGCATAAAAAGATACAACGTTTGTTCTATTCACAAAAGTGAAACACTTGTGTCGTACACTAAAGTGGATACTATATTCTTTATTTAGAGGTTATGTACATAATAACGTTTATTAAAGTATACCTCTAAATCCAAAACTAGATTGATCACATTATAACTTTTATATGTCTCTATAGAAATAAAACTACAATAGTTATATTTCCCTTGTAGGTCGACATTTAATTATGGTTAGTCGTCGCACGAATCATTATTATATGCATTGAATACATTGATGAAAACCATAATAGGTATCTAATACCCAAAAATTGCATTTAGCAAAATAAATGTCGATCATATAGATATTATGGGTGAAAAATTACACCCAATTTCTAACTCTTTAGAAAACTTTGGGAAGATTCTTTTCTTGTGTCCTACACTGTAAAATAGAATCGTCAAAAGTTGGGTTCGACACCTTGCTTGGGTTTTGACTTTACTATTCAAAATAGTCTTGCCTTTTTCCCTTGCCTTGTGTCAAAGTCGAGCCAACCTACTCTTGAACCTTGTCTTAACAATTTAAGAATATAAACATCATTCTTAGTGCTCCCACTCACTTTCATGAATCTCTACTTAGACAAGTATATTAGAATTATTGTGAAGACTATTCTTCATTTCATTCATGGTTTTACCTTTAAAAGGATAAACATTTCATGATGTGACTACGTTATTTGGTTATTCACGATTTTAAATAAATCGATTAACCTAGTCGTCCCAACTGATTTGGCCTCTTTTGAGGTAAGCCTCGATAAGGAGCATTATGACGACATACCAAAAAATTAGAATATTTTCGTTGGAGCGGAAAAATGATGTACCATTGTTATGAGAAGACGTCACTAAAAATCAAAACGTTTTTGACTAAGTGTGACTTATTCAATTACTCTTCATAAGAGACATTTGCAATGGTGAATATGAGGATCAAAAGATAAAATTCATTTTGTCTTTAGCTACGGTGGTATAAACGGAGATTGCAATCAAAATGCTACCGTATAAAATAATGGAAACTCCTTTCCATGATTGAACGGATTTACAAGTTCATAGAAGGATAAAATATATGTCATTTGCGCGTATAAAATAAATCTCAACGGAAAATAAACATTCATTGCTTATATATAATTTACTTGTAAAAACAATTTTAAACAAGTCACTCATATAATGACCCCTCACGAAATTATATAAGTGATTCCAAGACCCATCTTTAGACAAAAATAGTCATCGCATGCTACCTTTATCAAAAATGGTAAGTCAATACTTGACTAATTCTACACTTAGAACTCTTGGTTGACGGATTTCAACTAAATCCATCTCCTAGTCCCAAGATAACGCTTATCTCGTTGAGTCCAATCCAATTTTGGCTTGTGATCGCATCACCCTACTTACCCGAGGTAAAAAGGGACCCACGAGCGTGGTAGCCCTAATGAACACGGGGTTCATAGGTGTTACTAATTGGTAAGGCTAAATCTCAATTTTTTTTAAGTTATGTGAGAGGTCTTGTCAATTTTGTTATTAATTCCCTATAAGCGAACTAAGTCGGTGAATTGTGAATAACGTTGAATTGACAATAACGGTAAATAAAATGCATGTGTGACGATTTTGGCATGAGCGAAAATAAAGCAAGCAACCAAGCAACAATAAAATCCTAGTATGGCCACCTAGCTAATCAAAATTAACTAGATAGTTACAAATTCGGAAACCAACTCCTTGGTCCCTTGCCTCTTTACTTGGAACACCTTCCAAAATGGCACCGTCTTGAGGGAGTCACCGGTCTTCATAAAAATAATTACAAATTTACAAATATACAAATTCCTATTATACATTTATTCTATATAATAAAATTATTAAAATATACAAACCGGCGATACGAGATCGCAATAAAATTACAACCAAACCGTTATTCCCTTACATTACGGGTAATAACGATTAAAAATAACTAGGCCATACTAGGTACAAACTTTGCATAAATTTATTAAATAAATGACATTCATTCATTCAAACATAAATAAAATAAATTGCTGCAAAATTCATGCCAAAATCGTCCTACAATTCATTCATGCTCATTGTAGCTCGATTATTCCGGGATTCATTGATTTTTAACCATTAAAAATCAATATCAACATTTAAATCTCATTTAAATTCAAACTAATTAACTAAACTTATTTAGAACTCAAAATTAGTCATTACTAATTTTGTTGGTCATTAATTAGATCGATTTGATTTCATTTGCTAAATATTACGGTTTAATCATAACAATTATGAAATAAAACCAAAATAAAATATAAACATCATAAAATTTGAAACCAAAAATTTTGTACGTTCTGGAACAATTCCAGGAACTATAAAAATAAAAAACATTTGCTCAAATAATAATTTTATGAACAAATAGCTTTGTATTTAATGGTTTTATCAAATAAAAACATTAGATAAAGTTAAACAGTGAAACAAATTATTAAATTTCACCAAAAGTATCAATATCATAATATCAAATGTAAAAAAAATTTTCAAGACCATAAATGGACGTTTCAATTTTATGAACATTATAATCTCATATTATCGTATAAAAATCAATGAACATGCAATACATAAGTAAAAGTCACGAAATTTTACATACAATATGTAAGAAATTCATGTGATATGATATTAAAATTTCATGGCCAGAATCAACATGCAACTATTTTTAGTTAACTTTTAACTCATAAAATGCATGTTAACTCGGTTTAAACGCCAAAAATAAAACTAAATAGCAAATTAATCCCTAAAATCACGAAATTTAACCACAAACATTTTGAGGTCTGTAGGTATACATGCACCAAATTTTTTTGTCAGAATCGTATTTTAACTCAAAATCTTTGATTTATTAGTTATCTTATAACTTTAATAAAAATGTCCAAAATGAACATGCATGCTACAAGCTAGCTCTGATACCAATTGAAAGTCCATAGACCTTAATTAGACTCCTATAATTAGTTGCTAAATTACTTGTTAATTTAGTATTTAATGATCTATGTAACATGCATGCAAATATAAAGACATTTATATAAGAGAAGAAATTTCCTCACATTGATTTGGAAAATATAAGGGCACAACAAGAACTCCTTCTTGTTGTTCTTGAGCTAATAATATGGATGAATACAAGTAATCTCCAAAGTAGAAGATCTCCTCTAAGTTGCACCAAGATTAACCCAAATAATCTACCCTTATTATTAACTAGATAATAAGATAGATATTATTCTACTAATATTATGACTATATTACTACACTAGTAATACGTAGTAAATATTAGTGTTTGAGAGTTTTAGTAAGAAGATGAGGTTTTTGAGAGAAGTAAGAAAACAAGCACAAAATGAAGTAGTGAAAAATGAGCAACACTTGATCATTTTATAGGCCATTTGGCCGGACCTCATAGTCCAAAATTGGACTCTTATTTTGTTCATTTGATCACATGCAATAGAGTGGAGTGTTGTAGAAAAGATGATGATTGTTTTCTACTTGTTATGTCACTTTCAAATGCTAACTAAAGAGTTACAACAAGAACAACAATCATCACCATCTAACTACTATGTAACCGGCCATCATGGCCTAGTTTGGTCCATATTGATTTTTGATATTTGTCTCACAAATACTTATTGATCATATGGTTAATTATCTTGTATAATTAAGTGTTAATTTGATCATATAACAATTATATGACTCAATTAAATAAATAATATGTACTTAACATTTTACGTAATATTTTACCATTATATCAATATATAATGGGTCCCACAATGCTTAGTTAATTTATTTTACAACTCTTTGTAAATATAATTAACTAATTACCTCTATCTCAAAACCTCAACTAATTTAGTAATTTAACGATTATTACTAAGTTAAATCTTATTTAATCGTATTAAAATAAGATATAAATTTATTAGTCAATTATCGCATAATTGAAAAATAAGCTTAATCGAATTTGAGTTCTTAACTCAATTTCTAACAATTAACTCTCGTACATATCGAATATATGTAATGTACTAATTAACTGTATCGGATACAAATAATTAGTTACTATTTGGATTTCATCCTTTAGGTGTGACCGAAAGGGATCAGTTGATCATCGCCGTCAAACGACAATAACGTCAAACTCTAGTCAGCCAACCGTTATTGATTTACGTTAATCAACTGACTAATCATATATATAGTCAATAAATATCCCAATTATATTCCTTAACAAGATTTATTATGTGGCGCACTATTGTGGAGGACACCTACTCCAACATATCAAGTAGCAAAGCATCACGACGCCCTTGGTCCATGACCTCAGACGCCTCAAACAGGGGAGGACAAACAAAATTAGCCGGAAAAACCGACTCAGGAGGGGGAGTGGTGGTGGTGACAGGCGGGGGCGTGACAGTGGTCGTCCCAGCCTGTTGAGAACCCGACGGCTCTCCAACATCCCTCTGTGGGGGAGCTCTCTTCCTCTTCTTAGTGGAAGAGGAAGGTGTAGTAGTGAAAGGTAGATGGTAAACAGGGGGAGGGGGTTTCACCACTCTCGCAGTAGTGAGAGGTGAAAGAGAAGGTAAACGGATGTGGAACCACATATCTTCCACATCCAACGCCCAGAGCCCGTGATCCAAGCAAACCCGACCATGAAAGGTATATCTATGTCGACGCCAGGTCCTACGCGCAAATGAGTCCTAGGGAAGTCTGAATAAAGGCGGCGGCCAATCCTACTGACTAGACCGCCACAGACTACGGCGCTAGACACCCTAGACTCTAGGTTCTTCCAGTGAAGAGCCACTAAGTAGGCTATGTTCAGGACAAATGGGGTACCGCTATCAACGTTCAGGTACCCCGCTAAAACGGCTAACTCAGTGTTGTTGATGTTGTTGGGTTCTGGTCTAGCGAAAATCGACTCGCCTAAGAGTCGCAGAAAATAGCGCGGCGAGGGGTGGTGAACGTGGGCCACCTTACGAGTGTCGTAAGGTGTGTGAGATAGGGCGGTCCAAACCTAGGTCAACAGCTTCTTAGGAGCTGCCAAAAGACCGTCACTCGATAGACCCAAAACCTCCCCAAACCTAACTAAAGTCCAAGAATGCGACTCATTAAAGAGTCGGAAATGAATGCAAGCGCTAGACGGTGAGGTAGCATACATATCGGCCTGAAAAGTATAGGAACTGAAAAACTCAAGCGTAGGTACTCAATATGTATACTCCCTCATCGAGGCCAAACCCGACATCCCCGTCCCGTTAAGTAATAGGCAAACATCAGTAAATAAACCTAGCTCCTCTAGGTCGGAACGGTGCAGAAAACGACTCAAATGGATAGGGGAGTCAAGTAAACAAGATAACCGTTTCCGGTGAATGCTAGAAATGAATTGTACCTCCCTAATCCGTGGTAGTGGCCCAAGAGACTCCACGCTAGATGGCTAACTAGCAGCCTTGAGAGCCTTCTGTGGTGCCAATCCTCGAGTAGTAGCTAGCTTATGCGCGGCTAGCTGGCTGAATGTCAACGCCTTCTTGCTAGGAGTGAGTGATGAGCTAGAAGGCGGAGTGACCTCAGCAGTGGTCGCTGGAACAACGGCCTCAACAGTGACTGTGACAGCAGTCGGAGTCTCAGTATGCTCCGTGGAAACCGTCTCAGCAGCAGTCTCAGTATGCTCAGTATGTCCAACAACGCCTTCTTGCTAAGACGGTCTCGGTAGTGGTGACAGCAGTATCGGTCACAGGTGTAGTCACGATAGTGTCCGTCGCAAAAGTCGTTACAGTAGCAACGACCTCAGTAGCAGTAACAGCAGTAGCGGTCTGAACAGTAGCGGTCTCAACAGTAGCGGAAATCGCTTCTGTCCTCATCTCAGTGACAACCTCGGGAACCACGGACTGACTAGGGACTGAACTCGACTCCATAATTGTTGATGATAACCCAAAAAAAAAAAATAGCAATTAATCGATCAAATTCGAACAAATCGAATTACCAAACCCTAAATTCACGAAATCTTCAAATAAATCGAAATTAAAGGTGAAAAAGAAAGGGCTTTTCGATCAATTGCAATAGTAAAGTACTAGGGTATATGTAATTGGTAATTAATTTGGATATTAACACGAATTGCAGGTAAGATTATGCAGAAAAATCGAAAGATGAAGAACAAAGGGGAATTGGGATCGAGTAATTTGACAGGGGATCGAAGACTTCTCTTATATAGGTAAGTTAGTTCGGTCAATCGAGTAGAAATTCTACTCGATCGAGAACTTTTTCAGGCAGGACCGCTCGATCGAGTAGTTCTGATTTACTCGTTCGAGGACTTTCTTTTGGTGATCCTCAGTTTACTCGATCGTTTTGAATTCCCCTCCATCGATTTGCATTCCACTCGATCGAGGTCTTTTTCTTCCCCAAGTCTCTCGATCGAGTAACAATTTACTCGATCGAATGGTTTTCCTATTTGCACAGCCTTCCACTTTTAGCAATTGATTGCCGCTTCTTTTTCCTGCAAAAACGATACAAAACGATACCCAAAAAATACCAAAAAATGTCTAACAGGAAAAGTAAATTGTTTATCTAAACTACGGATTATAACGTAACTTCTAATCTAAGTAAATAGTCTAATTGTGTAATTGTCTAACGAAAACGCAATAAATTGTTATTTACAAATTGCACGGGGTTGCAAACCCGGCTAATAACCAAATAGTTTTGTGACAAGGCCACCGTCAGGCCTTTGACTTGCGGAATTACCCTCAGCTGCGGTAATTTCCGACTTCTTTTTCCACACATACTTTCTTTTCTTGGTGTCTAGCTCCACTTCCGAATCACTCGAATATGTGTGAACTCTTTTGTCCTTCTTGGACTTCTTCTTGATACCATCACGCGAACATGGCTCTCCCTTCTTCAGCTCCAATGCTGCCGATCTATTATCTGTAAGACAACACACAACAGCGCGTTCCTCCAATTCGCTCCTAAGCTGGGGTGGAGGTGTTACGGTAGCAATAGGAATATCACAAACAGGAGCTATAGGCTCGATAGGAACCGAACCTTTGTCATGCATAAACAAATCAGTTGTGATGTCAGCTAAGGGAAGCGCGTGACATGGTGAAACAAGCATGGGACCTTTACTAGCACGAGACAGAGTGAAAACTAGGTTCTCCCCACCTATCTGAAAAGTTAATGTCCGTAACCCGACATCAATAACCGCTTGCGCAGTATGCAAGAACGGTCTTCCCAAAATGATGGGAGTGTGAGAATCCTCAGGTATGTCCAATTCTATGAAGTCGACCGGGATAAAGAATCTCCCTATTTGCACAGGTACATCCTCTATGACTCCTAAAGGTCGAGACAAAGTCCTATATGCCATTTGCACCGTCATGTTGGTACACTGAAGCTTGGTGAAGCCTAACCGTTTGGCTAAAGACAAAGGTAAGACGCTAACACTAGCTCCTAGGTCACATAACGCATTATCTATAAGATAGGTACCTATATGACACGGTATGGAAAAGCTACCTGGGTCGGACAGTTTAGGTGGGCATTTGTTCTAGAGGAACGCGGAGCATTCCTCAGTCAAAGCTACAGTCTCTACAGTATCGACTGACCTCTTACATAAAAGAATTTCACGCATAAATTTCAAGTAAGAGGGTACCTTTAATAAGAGGTCTGCAAATAAAACATTCACCTTAAGATCGCGTACAATGTCAGCGAACCGAACAAATTCCTTCTCGACCTTAGCCTTCTTCAACCGACTGGGAAACGGAACTGGAACGTCAGGTGATCCACGTTGCGTATCCTTGACAATCGCGTTGTTAATCATCCGCTTGCTTAACCCCTTCGATCGAGCTTCTCGCTCATTAGGACCCATCGATCGAGTATCGATGTCACTCGATCGATCATTCTTGGAACTCAAACTGCTCGATCGAGCAGCGACATCAGTCAAAGTACTCGATCGATCAACTGAACCTTCTCGATCGATCTTCTGTCTTTCTGATTCACTCGATCGAGGAACAACAACCTCTTGATCGAGTGAATTTCCCTTCAAATCATTCGATCGACTAGAATATACTCCTCGATCGATCACAATATCAGCTTCAGCCTTCAAAACATTGGAATGCGCACCAGAGATATCAGCAACGGTACCAGCAGGACTGTCATAAGCGAGACCGCTTCGCAGAGTGATCATGTTCAGTGTCTCCTTGTTCTTATCGGTCTGGGATGGTAACTGGCCAGGTTGCCTAATCGATCTAGCTCCCGCCAACTGAGCAATCTGCGACTCCAAGAGTTTAATGGTAGCATTCGTTGCTTGATCAGATTTGCTCAATTGGGTAGCTAAAGCTTGTATCATCGAGTTTAGCTCTCCAACTTCTGAAATTCCTCCAGATGAGGAACTAGCTTGTTGTGAAGACTGTATTTTTTGGAATCCTTGCTTATGCGGCGGTTGATAAGTTGGCTGCTGTGGTGGAGTAGTAGGATTTAGGACATTCTGGCTCGTCCATCTCAAGTTGGGATGGATATTCCCCTGATTATAGTAACCACCCCCTTGACGATATTGTTGAAAGGAACAAACTTGCTCCTTTTCTGCAAGACAATATACAACCGTGTGACCAGTTTCGCCACACCTTTCATAAGTGATCACTTCATCTCGCAGCAGCAAATGAACCGTCTGCTGGTTATCTGCAGCCTGCTTCTCCCATTTGTCAAGTCTGGCATTCAGTTCATGATAAGTGAATATTTGTATGATTTTAACCCCCACTTTAGCTTGGTTTTGTTTGTCATTTGTGCTTTGTTAAGCCATTTTATGAGCTAATATCGTCTTCTAGGCGAATTCATGTGTTCTAACTTGTTTTGTAGGGAAAGTGACGTTTCTATGCCCTTTTTCTATATTTCCGAGCATTTGCCTAGAACCCGACGATTTGAAGATGCAAGCTTGACCGTGTGTAAGGCATTTCGAGAAGGTTCACTAACTTAAGGGAGAGAAGAAGCAAAGATGGATTTTGTAGTTGTCGGAAGACCAATCAATTAGACGGGAGAATTCATCGCTTTACATCATATCCAAGCAACAAACCCGATTGTAGAGTCAAGGGGGATGTTGTAAGTCAAGTCAAAGCGAAGGAAGCTGAAGAGTTAGTCAAGAGCTTCCAGAAGACGACTTACCCGATCGGGTAAGTGGTGTACCCGATCGGGTATTCCTGCTGCTCCAAGCATTGCGGCTCCTTCATCCTATTTTTGACCTATGTATTTATTGCCCGACCTCTTCTCCACGAAACCCTAATACTATAAATAGATGCTCAAGGATCATACACTTATCATATCATATATACATCCATCATATACATTTTCTTACACAATCTTGTCTTATATTTCTTTTTAGCTTTAGTCTTTCTAGTTTAGATTCTCTTCTATTTTTGTCTTTTGTTCTAGTTTACTTTCGTCTATTTCCTATCAAAACATTAGCTTAGTTCAAATAGAATTTCAATCTCTTGCATCTACTTTGTTGGGTTCAAAAGTTGTAATTCAAGGTACGGTATTTCTATGCGAGGGATTTCTATTATTGTTATCGCTTTCATCGTTGATCGTCACCTAGGTATTCCTAATTTATCCTTTGCTTAATGTTCTTTATTGCTTTCCATTTGATTGTCATTTTCTATTCATATCATTTAGATTCATTTTCATATTGTTATAATCGCAGTTTCATTTCTTAGATTATCATATAGCGTCGTTATTATCGCCACATAGAGAGTCTAAATTATTGTCAAAATCACCTAAATATGCCTATCTTAACTTTCATTGTTAATATCAACATAATCATGAGTGAGTAGTCACCTTTCTAGGGTGTAGGGTAGCCATGTTAGATTGATTAAAAGATGATAATTGGATAAAGGAAATTGAGCTTTTAAAACATTGTGTCTATGCATGTTTGGACTTTAACGATAGTTGACGATTCTTGATCACAATCATTGACTAGTATGGAATTCTTTTCCAAGGTAGATATACAGGAATTGAATAGACAAAGCGTGACATGGTGGATTAAGACCTAGTAAATCGCACTAAAAGCCTGCTAGACTCTGGATCAATAGTCTCGACCGAGTTGCCCTAGGAATAGTTGATTGGGATGGTCTAGCTCTTGCTTTCTATCAAAAGTACTTCCCACCGGAACGAACCGCGCTCTTACGAAGTCAAATTACTGGATTCCGTCAGAGAGGCGACGAAAGCCTTTATGAGGCATGGGAAAGATATAAAGAATTACAAAGAGAATGTCCTCATCATGGCCTTGATTCATGGTTCCTGGCTATCACATTCTACAACGGTTGTTGTGGCGAATCGCGTCGTATCCTCGACTCCGCTAACAATGGTCGTTTTGATCAAATCGATGTAGAGATAGCTAGTGCGACTATCGAGTCAATGGCAATCCACGATTCTCAGTATAGCAACTCGCGTGCTATTCCGCTAAAAGCCAAGCAGGATGATTCGAGTAAAGTAGCACTCCTGGAAGCCCAATTAGCCCTTCTGCAGCAACAAGTAGGAAGCTCTTCCAAATCCAAGGAACATATCAACGTCACTAACCACGTAGTGGTATGTGAGACATGTGGGATTGGAGGGCATAGTTTTCAAGATTGTAAAAGTTCAATAGAGCAAGTCAATGCCTATCAAGGATATAGGCAAGGCAACGCTTTCTCAAACTTCTATAACGAAAACACAAAAAAACCACCCGGTTTTATCCTACAAATGTACCAACGTTCAAAATCCCCACCAACAAACTCAACAACCATTCATACCACACCAACAAAAGCCTTACAATCCACCTGGTTTTCAAAACCAGAGACCTTCATTCCAACCTAACTTCAATCAGCCATACCAAAATCTACACCAACCACCTCAAATTCAAGGCCAACCAAATGACTCAAGTTTGAGCAAAATTGAATCCATGCTTCTACAAGTTGTTCAAAAACAGGATTCAATGTTTGCTCAATTTCAACAGAGTGATCAAGCCAAAGATGTTGCCATCAAAATGCTTGAAACTCAAATGGCCCAATTGGCTACCTCTATTACTCAAAGAAAACAAGGCCAACTCCCACCTCATGGTGAACAACCGAGGGACACCGCAAATGCTATCACCCTTAGGAGTGGTACCACTTATACGGAACCTCAGCAACCCAAAGAACCAACAGTTGAGCCTTCACAAGTAGAAAGCCAAAAAGAAACCCAACCATCCACCGCTAAGGAAGCGGAAGACAAATCTAAAAAGAAGGATGAACTTGAAAAGGAACCCATCAAGATCCAAGTTCCATTTCCCCAACGTTTGAGGAGAAATCATAAGGAAACCCAATTCGATAAATTCATGGAAGTTGTCAAAAACCTCCAAGTAACGGTTCCCTTCACTGAATTAATCACTTAAATACCTTCTTACACGAAATTTATGAAGGATATCTTAACAAAGAAGAAGACTCTGGATGATGTTGAAATCATCGCATTCACCGCCGAATGCAGTGCTTTATTGCAAAATAAGTCCCCTCCTAAGTTGAAGGATCCTGGTAGTTTCTCTATACCTTGCACTATAGGCACCTACACGATTGATAAAGCTTTATGCGATCTAGGTGCTAGTGTGAGCGTTATGCCCTATTCCATTTGCGAAAAATTGAATATGGGAATTCTGAAATGCACAAGTATCACCCTGCAAATGGCAGATCATTCTCTAAAACAACCTATGGGAGTTTTAGAAGATGTACCTGTTAGAGTAGGGAAGTTTTTCATTCCAGTCGATTTTATAGTGTTGGATATGGCTGAGGATTCGCAAATCCCTATCATTCTAGGAAGGCCATTTCTACACACTGTGGGAGCAGTAATCGATGTCAAGAATGGAAAATTGACGTTAGAAGTAGGTGATGATAAGGTCACCTACAACTTAAACAGTGCAATGAAGAGCCCTATGCTTGAAGAACCTTGCTGTTTTCTTGACATTGTCGACTCAATCGTTGATGAATCTTTGTACCCATCAATAATTGGGGATCCTTTAGAAGCAATTTTATTGTTAGAGGATATCTCTGAGAACGATAATTTTGAGATCAGTGAGCTGGAAAGGGACTTGACTGGTAAAGAGATACCGTCTGAAGAAGTTGAGGAGTTCATAAGCTTAATTGATGCTCCTGCCAAGGCAGAAGTACATAAACCTGAACTTAAACCTCTTCCCTCAAATCTAAAATATGCTTTTTTAGATGAGTCTGAATATTGCCCGGTCATAGTAAGTGCTCTTCTAGATGAAAATCAGTTAAACTCACTATTGATTGTTTTGAGGAAACATAAAAAGGCAATAGGCTATAACTTGAAGACCTCACAGGCATAAGCCCTGACTTTTGCATGCATAGAATTAACTTAGAAGAAGGCCAAAGACCTTGTGTTCAAGGTCAACGCCGTCTTAATCCCAATATGCAAGAAGTAGTTAAAACTGAAGTTCTGAAATTGCTAGATGCTGGCATAATCTATGCAATTTCTGACTCAAAATGGGTTAGCCCTGTCCAAGTTGTCCCCAAGAAAGGAGGAACAACAGTAGTCAAGAATGAGAAGAATGAACTCATCCCCACAAGGATTGTGACGGGATGGCGTATGTGCATTGACTACAGGAAGTTGAATCAATCAACTAGAAAAGATCACTATCCTCTGCCCTTCATTGATCAAATGTTAGAGAGGTTAGCTTGCCACAAATATCCTAAATCCTGCTAAAAGCCTGCTAGACCATCTGATCTATGATTGTAATGAACACACCATTCTTACGAACGCTCAATGAATTATTTGCATATCCTAAATCCAATTTCATCAATATATCAATCTACATGTGTGAACCTACTTCCCTAGATGCTTCTCATTATTGTTAATTTATTATCTGCTTTATCGTTTCCATTTCAGTTTGTTTTGTTTTTATGTTCTTTATTAGTTTAGACATCACAAAATCCAAAACCCAGAAAATCATTAGATAAAACTCAATTGTGAGACGATTCACAATCCATAGGAAATACCATCTCCCTGAGGATCGACCTCTACTTCCCTAATTACATTAATTTGTTATTAGCCTAGTCTGGGTAATTTATCTTTGCATCGGGCTTGCGACAGTCCTGACCAGTTTATCAAATTTAGCATCCAGACCGTCAGAATCAACACTAGCTACTGTCCGTGTACCACTTCGCGGATTACCATATTCAACACAGTGGGTTGCCATCTCCTCGATCCATTTCCAACCCTTATCATCATCTATCTCCTTCTGGAATCTCCCGTTCGATGCGGCATCTAAGATAGCTCGATGATCATCATACAACCCGTTGTAAAACTGGTTACATAGAAACCACTGTTCGAACCCATGGTGAGGAACAGACCTCACTAGAGTCTTAAATCGATCCTAGGACTTATAGAGATTTTCATGAACTGTCTGCTTGAAATTTGTAATCTGACCCCTCAAAGCATTCGTCCTCTGTGGTGGAATATACTTCTTGTAGAAGGCAAGTGCAAGTGTAGTCTAGTCAGTAATGCCTTCTCTATTCAGATTCTTCAACCAATCTTTGGCATTGTCGGTAAGAGAAAAAGGGAACAAGACCTCCTTGATCTTGTCTTGTGTCACCCCTTTAGAAACTGGAATAGAAGAGCAGTAATCAGCAAAAGTGTCCATATGCTTTCTCGGATCTTCCCCAGCCACACCCCTATACTTGTCCTGCTGAACAAGCTTGATATAAGACGGACGAAGATCAAAAGAAGTTCCATCTTCGTCCGTTGCAAGTTTGAATCCATGTGGTATACATGCAGCGGTGGGCTCAGAGTGACTAGCAATGTTAGGCATCTTTGCTGGTACGGTAGTCTCAACAGTCGAATCTTCCTCGAAAATAAAACTGTCAAAGACGGAGTCAGAAGTAGTCAAGTCTTCCTCCTGAACAGTCTTATCTAACCCTCTCTTTCTGCGTAAGAAGGTTCTTTCGGGCTCTGGATCAGCTTCTACTAACTCGAGCCTTTGGGACCTGCGCATACACAACTATAGAGAGAAAAATAAGAACAGTCTTAAGGAATTAGAAATTCCTTAAGACGAGACAGAAATAAATAAACAGAAAATTAAATTGCCTCCCCGGCAACGGCGCCAAAATTTGATGCGAGTCGTTATACACCAAAAATAAAAGCCTAAGTCTACTAACTAAAGAAGATAGCGGAAGTAGGGCCGATCTCCACAGGGAGGAAATTAACTAACTGTAATCTAAGTCTGTCAGTCACACTCTGGGGGTTTTGATTTGGTTTTAAACTAAACTAAATAAGATTTAAGGGAAGAGAAATAAAGGTAGAGGTTAACACGAAATAAATCAGATAAAAGAAAAATATGCTAGGATTCGGTCTGCTGCAATATCGGCATCTATGGGTCAACTAAGTCAGTCAATCTATCAATGAGAAGGGCAATGGTTTTCTCCTCTCGGTCTCAAACCACCCTAGGGATTTTCCTAATTAACTCTCTCCCACTTAGGAGTCACCTATCAATTCTAAGCAAGCCTTTCTCTTCCAATCTCTCGATCCAGGTCGGGGTTAACTACATAGCTAGTCTCCTGCGTGCACTCATTCGACTAACCTCAATTATATTGCTTAGAACGATTATCATATTCAAGATTAACTAATATACTTTATCCTATCATGCCTTTATTACAGTTTTCCTCATCCTAACATATAAGGGAATTAGCTACTCATACTATTAATGATGCTAGCAATAAAGACGATTGAATATATGACATTAGACATGATATAATCGTAATTAACAAGCATAAAGAACAATAACGCAGCAATTAAGAAAGGTAAAACAGTAATTAAGACTAGAACAAAGATTAAGAATAAAGGAGAGAAAAGAGTTTACAATCTTAGCAAATCCGGCGTAAAGAACAAATCCGCGTCGATAATAAACCCGAATGTAAACTTAAAGATTAAGAAAGTTCAGAAACTAATGGTGAATGATAAGTGTCTGCTAAGTAGTCGATGATAAAAAAAAATCATTAATGACGAACTAAGAGTCTTATATAATGCATAACACCACTTCTAACCTAATTAGTCTATGGACTTAAGGCCCGTGACAGATTTCACTCAATCGAGGGAAAATCCCCTTCGATCAAGGCCTTTATTCGAGAATATCACTCGATCGAGGACTTCATCCTCTCGATCGACCAATTCTTCAACAGCTACCCCTCGATCGAGCAGATGACAGCTCGATCGAGGTCTTCTCTAGCAACAAATCCTCTCGATCGAGTAGAGAGTCACTCGATCGAGTCTTCTTCATCAGTACTCCCCTCGATCGACCAAAGATATGGTCGATCGAGGTCCTCTGGCCTAGCATATAGTGTTGGTCGTGGCTTTGGACTTGATTGGGAGCGGTTTCACGCTTTCCCACACAAGAGCTTATGTTCCGTTCCTTCCATTCTCCTAAATGCATGCAAAGTGGACTGTTTTGGTTCGGTTTCCGCTACTACGCAGCTTGTACCTACAAAATGGTAATGAAAGTACAAAGTAGCCAAATAGGGGCATATAGTGACATAATATCACCTAAATGACATAGAAATGCGTGCATAAATGGACTAAAAAGTCTATATAAAATACACACATCAATAACCCATTCTATAAAAGAGTGCTTAGGGATATTCCACTTACTCCATACAATTTTGTACCATTGGACTTGGGGATGCAGTCCTCTTATCCAGTGGTAACCAGAGTTAATAGTATAGCCCTTAGGATCAGCTAACCATTAATTCCCTCCAAAACCAGCAGCTAGTGTTTCTTTGACTTTACATATATTCCTCCAATTCCAGTTTGAATCTGGGGGAGGAGGGGGGGCCTATATGTGTTCCAATCTGCTCCCTTAAAATATACATGATCAATCCAGAGAACCCACAGTCTGTCAGCTTTTGTAAAAATTCAGTTTACCCGTTTCCCAACTATTGCCCTATTCCAATCCCCAGCTTCTTTGATATTCAACCCACCTTCGTGCTCACTACAACACACCTTATCCCACGCCACAAGAGGAGGCCTTTGATACTCTGTACCACCAGTCCACAAGTAGTTTCTACAGATAACTTCAATTCTTCTAATCACCCCTTTTGGAATCAGGAATATAGATGCCCAATAATTGTGAAGAGTATTAAACACAGCAGTGACAACTAACAGCCTACCTGCATAACTCAATTTTCTAGCCCCAATTCCTTTCACTCTGGACACTACTTTATCAATTAGGATATGACAATCTGCCTTTGTTAACCTACCAGCTTGTATAGGAATCCCCAAGTATTTGAAAGGTAAAGACCCCAATTTGAACCCAGAAACTTTAAGGATATCCTGTTTCAACCCATCAGTTACTCCATTAAAAATTACTTCAGATTTAGAGGCATTCACTCTCAAACCAGAAGTAGAAGAGAAAGTTGAAAGAATTCTCAGCTGGAGCATAATTGATTGTGTATCTCCCTTACAAAACATCAAAAGGTCATCAACAAATAGCAAGTGAGACAGCTTAATACCCTTACAGAGAGGATGAAATCTAAAGTACCATTTCTTAGTAGCATAATCCATTACCCTAGTAAGGTATTCCATACAAATACAGAAAAGAAGAGGTGAGATAGGATCCCCTTGTCTCAAGCCCCTCCTACCCTTAAAGAACCCAAACTGTGCACCATTCAGATTGAGGGAGAGAGAAGTAGAAGAAACACATTTCATAATCATCATACGAATCTTCTCAGGAAAATTAAGAGCCTCCAACATCTGGTCAATAAAACTACATTCAATAGAGTCATATGCTTTCTGCAGGTCTAGCTTAAACAAACACCTAGGAGAAACCATACCTCTATTATACAATCGCACCAAGTCTTGACAAATAAGAACATTTTCAAGAATACTCCTCCCCTTCAAAAACGCCCCCTGATTTTGACTAATGATGTCAGGCAATATTAATGCAAGTGTGGAGCACAAAATCTTGGAAATTGCCTTGTACAATACATTGCAACAAGATATAGGCCTAAAATGAGTTACACTAGTTGGCCTCTCAATTTTAGGAATAAGGGTAATCATTGTAGAATTAAGTTGTTCCAATAATTTTCCACTCACAAAGAAATCTTTAACTGCTTCACACACCTCATCACCAACTATATCCCATGAATCCCTATAAAATTGGCTATTATACCTATCAGGTCCAGGAGATTTCAGTTTGGGGATACTGAAAATACACTGTTTAACCTCCTCATTAGTAACAGGCCTCATAAGTAAATTCCAATGAACCTCTGTACAGCAAGGTCCCTTCCTCACTACACTCTTATTCACATCATCTACATCCTTATGAGTACCCAGAAGCTCAATATAGTAATCCAGAATAGCTCCTTGAATAGATGCTCCATCATTGCACATTTTACCATCCTTATCCATAATCCGGAATACCTTATTCATATTCAATCTACGTTTTATAACATGGTGAAAGTAAGAGGAATTCAAGTCCCCTTCAAGTCACCATTTCAGCTTAGCTATCTGAGATAAGAAGTTGTCCCTAGTAGCACTAAGCTCCTTAAGATCATTAGCACACTCCATTTCCTGCTGCCTTAACTCTTCATTCCGTGGATTATCCACCAAGCTAACCTGAATCTTCTCCAAGATAGTACTAGCAATATTTGTGTTATTTTCAATATCAGAAAATCAAGTTTTGTTCAGCCTCTTCTGAACTGGTTTGAGGGCCTTCAATTTTTTAACTACTTTGAACATCTTTGTACCTAATATATCAGTCCTCCACACCTTCTCAACATCATCCTTAAATGTAGCATCAGACCCCCACATATTAAAGTATTTAAAACTCTTTTTCCCCTCTAACTCAGTTTGCCTACTCATAAGAGTACATGGGCAGTGACCAACAGGCCTTCAGGGTGAAAATGAGCTGCAAAATCCCCAAAATTCTCCATCCATTCCAGGTTTTCCATAGCTCTATCCAGTCTACTATACACTATGTCCTTTACGTCCTGCTTATTCGACCAAGTAAATAAGGCACCAGTAGCAATAATATCCTCCATATAACACAATGAGACACACTCCTGGAACTGTTTCATTTCAGTTTCTGTAGTATTACCCCCACGCCTCTCAATTGGGGATAAAACAATATTAAAATCCCCTAACCAGAGCCAAGGATCCTTACACTGACCAGCCATATGCTTAAGGAACTCCCATAACTCCACTCTTTCCTTAATCCCATTAAAAGCATAAATCATAGTTAAATAGAAAGGTTTCCCATTAGGCTTAGGCTGACTAAACATATGAATATATTGAGCACCATAGGATAGAACCTGAATGTCAAAACAGCCAGGGTTCCAAAATACCCATATTCTCCCTCCTTTATGCCACCCACAATTTGTAGTAATACTCCATCCCTCACAGATTGTAGTATCTTTCTTAAGTAAGTTTATAGGATTAATTTTTATTTCAAGTAAGCCAAACAATCCAACTCCTTGATTATGCATGAACCACTTAACTGTTTTCTGTTTATTCCGGTCATTACGACGCCGCACATTCCAGAATCCTAAACTATGCATCATTACTAACTGCAGGTGGATCCTTACCACTCTCCTCCACTCTTCCTCCAGGGGTGATAGAATTATTCAAAGCATCTAAAAAGAAGTACAGACTAATTTTATCACTTAATTTGATACCCTTCATCTCCTCCTGCCTATTCAATCTAATAATTTGTTTTGCTTGCGTTGATTTAATTATAGGAGTAGCTGTGTTCCTGGCCAACGGAGGAAAGCCCTTAGGTGTAACAATAGGGATTTGATTATGAATTGCAACTTGTACAGGCCTCCATATCTGCTTAGGTGCTTGTACTGGTTTAGTCACAGGCCCCTTGTTCTCCCTAGACTTTTGTTCCACTTTCCTACATTTATAGGCTTCATGTCCCATTCCTTTGCAACTCTCACATACAACAGGTCTCCATTCATATTCAATCCTTACATTTATAATCTTTCCACACTCATCCAGGAAATGTATATTATCATTCAACTTCTGATTCATTCTCATTTCAATCATGATACGAGCATAACTCAGCCTAGTTTTATCAGTTGTTGGCTTATCCATCGTAACAACCTTACCAATTAGACCTGCTATTTTAGGCAATTGATCCCAAAACTTCAATGGAATGTCATATAATTTGACCCACACAGGCACCACATCCACTTTTCCTTTGACCATCTCCATCTGAGCATCCCATGGTTTTATAATCACTGGCTTATTATCAAACATGTAATACCCATCAGTCAACAACGTTTCCCGACTATCATGATTATTAAATCTAACTATGAACATCCCATTATCCATGAAAGAAACCCTATCAATGCCATAATCCCCCCATACTCGATACACATAACCCTCTATGTTGGACCAATTTTATAGTTTTGATAATGACATGTGCTTACGTGATAATATGCTTTACTCGATATATCATATGCGTGTAATAGTGTGCTTTAGTCTTATTATAGCTAGCAACAATTATGAGAAGAAAGATCAAAGTTAGGCATAACTTTGACAAAGTCTGTGAGACAAAGTTATAACAACTTCAAGAATAACTTTGGAAGTGAACATGGAAGTTATAGCTACCCAGGCATAACTTTAAAGAAAATCGCTTCAAGCAAGATCTACCTCAAAGAACACAAGACCCGAGATGGAGGGTCTTTGTGATCAAGATGAAGAGATGATCCGTATACTGAAGATCTTTGTGAAGATTATATAGTATAGGTCGTCATTCGGTAACTATTCCATTCGAGAGATTTTATGTTCAAAGTTATAGCTTTAGCCTATGACTTTGGATGATAAATTATTGATGCATGATTTTGGAAATAAAATGTTTTGAAATGTTTTCAAAAGTGAAAGAGTATTTTTATATTTATCAAAAGTTTTAATAGAGAATATATTTATGAGATTCTATTGGTTAGTAATACAACTTATGGGTTGTCATGCTACCTAGGGTTTCTAATATATTCTATCTCAATTTTTTGTTAACCTAATTAGCCCACCTAGTGTTTGAGTCACCTAGGGTTTCGTGGAAACCTAGGTTTGTGCCACCTAGGGATGCGTGCCTCCTAGGGTTTCGTGAGCTAGGGGATTTCGGCCTCCTTAGGTTGTTTCCCTTGTTTACCTAATCTAGGATTCTATTATATCTTTACAACAATATTTTGAGATATAAAGATAAATATATTTCTATAAGATAAACCAAATAATATTTTGAGATAAAGATATTTCTAAAAGATAAAGCAAATATTATTTTATGATATTAAAGATAAATATCTTTCTTAAATATTAAGCTAGGGTTTTAGATCTACTATGATTCTATTACTATAAATACTCCTTCACATCTTAACTGTAAAACACACGAAATCACACGAACAACACGTTACATACTTACTTGTGATTATTGTCCAAAATCGTTTTAAAGCAAACCTTTGAGCAAAATATTTATTATTTTTAGAGTTTGTTTTTCAAAAGAGTCGTGCATCAATTATTATCAATCGCTTGAGTGATATACGTTAGTGGATAATATTACATCATTATAAGCTTACAATTCTTTAACGGGAATTTGTATGAGTTATATTGTACTTTCTTATTAGCGTAAGATAGTATATAGTATTTAGCGATACTCACCTTGAGTTATAATCATAGTGTTGATTATACGGGTGGGTTGATAATTTTTGTAATCCGTAGAAAGGTACTAAGAATTATTAATCGAGAATAGTGGACGTAGGTTTCAACGTGTGAAACTGAACCACTTCAAAAATCGTGTGCCTCTCTCTTATCTCTTTACTTTTCGTTATTTCGTTACTCGCGCTTACTTTGATTAATTAATTAAGTTGATTTTAATTCATAAGATCAAATAATTAATTACATATCATATAAATAGAAAAAGTGGGGCTAGTTTTTAATACTCAATTCACCCCCCCTCTTTCGTATTCGATCAATAGACTCTACAATTGGTATCAGAGCCTCGTGCTCTTGATTGCCTTACAACAAGGAGTCTGATCCATTTATCCTTTTATTTTTATTTATTTTCCGCTGCATTTAATTTTATTTTAATGGATTCCAAACATCTGAAGTGTCCCGTATGCGATGGGAAGAACTACAGTTTATGGAAAAATATGATGACCCATTTCATAAAGGGTAACGATTGGGAGTGTTGGCTAATCATTAAGAATGGCCCTAATAAGATCATGCTTGCATCTGTTAATGGCACTCGCGTCGAAAAGAAAGAAAATGACTATGTTGAGGCAGATTATAAGAAAGCTGAGAAAAATTCAAAGGCTATCAGTCTGTTGCAAAACGGCATGACTCATACTGAATTTGATCGTTTCTCATCTAGTTCTACTTCCAAGGAAATATGGGATGGTCTAGAGTTAGCATATGAGGGGACAACTGTTGTCAAAAAGCAACGTATCGCACTACTGATGCGAAAGTACGAATTGTTTTCTATGGAACACAATGAATCGCTTGACAGCATGTCCACTCGCTTCTCTAGTATCATTAATGAATTGAAAGATCTTGGAAAAACTTTTGACTCCGAGGAAATTGCCAGGAAGATCCTAAGAAGTCTATCTAAACGATGGAGACCTAAGGTGATGGTAATTGAGGAATGTGAAGATCTATCTAACCTATCTTATCAAGAGCTACTTGGAAACCTAATGGCTCACGAGATTACTCTTGATGAAGATGAGGCAAATGATAGTAATAGCAAGAAAGTGGCTTTACAAGCCGAATCTAGTGAAAGACAAGATTCGGATCTTGAAGATGAAACAGTGTTATTTGCTAGACGCTTTAAGAAAAAATTCTTTAACAAACCACAAAGCAAAACGTTTAACAATAACACTAACAAATCTTACAAGAAGCCAATTGAGTCAAAAGGGTCTCTTTCAAGTCGTGGTTGCTTCAAATGTGGGGATAATGATCACATGATCAAGGATTGCCCCACATGGAAGAAAATAAAAGACAAAAATCAACGAGACAAAACCAAGAAGGAATTCAAGCAAGTGATGATGGCTTATTGCTAGGGAGATCTTGATATAGAGGACGACGAGTCAGAGGAAGAAGAAGTCGCCAACTTGTGTCTAAGCAACGTAAGTCTTGACCTAATTTCAGACAGTGACAATGAAAGCGAATCCGAGATGTGTCTTCTTGGCAACTCAGATTCAGAACCAGATTCAGAAGATGACGAAGTGGTTAATCATCTTGAACTTAAAAAGCAAGTTAAGAATTTATCTAAGAAGTCTTTAATTAAGTATTTTGAAGAAGTCATAGATCATTGTCATGAACAGAGTCTTGAATTAAAATATCTTAAAGAACAAATCCTTGACATTGCTGAGGAAAACCAACTTCCAAAGGCCAAAGCGAAAAAGCTCAAGTCTAAAGTTATGGCAACATCAGCTATAACTTCAGACACGACAAATGTTGAGAAAGAAGCTCTTGAGTCTAAAGTTATAGCTAATGAAGCTATAATCTCAGAGTTAAAGCTCAACATTAAGCATCTTCAAGCCAAAGTTATAGCTAATGAAGCTATAACTTTAGAATTTAAGAAAGTCAATGAGCTCTTACAATCTGAAGCTAAGGCAAAGGAAGTTGCTATCATTGAACACAAGAAAGAAAACTCCTTTCTTTCTCAGCAATTGAAGGATATAAAGGCTGATTTCTCCCAAGCCAAAACTCAACACAATGGGGAGAAATATATCTTGAAGAAACGTTTTTACGATTTTCGTGAAAACTTTAAAAAGAATAATTCCTCCAAAGACTCGAATGTAGACCATTCGTCGTGTGAAAAAGAAATTCAGTCTTTGAAGGAATTGCTCCTACATGCACGAAAAGTTCATGATAAGTGGGAAAGAAGTCAGAAAGTCTTAGACTTCCTTACCGAACAATCTAATAATAACATGAAGATGGGTCTAGGTCATGAATGCTACAGTCGTAGAGACCATGATAAGTGCAAATCCACTCCTTCTGACCGTGATTTTAGAAGAAGGAAGTATGTCAACCTTTCAGAATATCTGATTTGCAATTATTGTGGTCACAACGGTCATGTTAAAGACAATTGTGTTAAATATGTCAATGACAACAAAAATCAAACTGATTTTGTTAAAGAACATGACGTGTCTAGTATTAATGAGTCTGAACCTGAATCTCAACGTAATGAAGTCAGAAATAATGACTTCAGATGGTTTTATGACATAGCTTTCGATTACTCTTCTGTACCCTCAAAATCTAAATCTTTTGTAAATCAGAAGCAGTCATGTAAACCTAATGTGCGTCGTAACAATAATCTATAATAAACCTAGACAACCCTATGTTAAGAAGAAAAGAATCGTTAGACAAGTATGGGTTAGGAAGGATCAAATACATAGAGTCACTAACCACAAAGGACCCAACTTAGCGTGGGTACCTAAAAGGTGTATTTGATTCTCTTGCAGATAATAGTGAAAGAAAATAATCTATGGTATCTCGACAGTGGTTGTTCGAGACACATGACCGGAAACAAGAATCTTTTTCTTTCACTAGAGCCCTTCAACGGTGGCAAGGTTACCTTTGGAGACAACAAGAAGGGCAATATAATCGGTGTAGGTAAGATTAGTATATCTTCTTCACATGCTATTAATAATGTATATCTGGTTGATGGCCTTAAGCATAACTTGCTAAGTATCTCTCAATTATGTGACAAAGGAAATAAAGTCATTTTTCATTCAAATGTTTGTAGTATCATAGTTGAAGGTACTAGTAATGTTATATTAGAAGGTCTACGTAAACGGAACGTGTATATGATTGATTTAAATAAAGTCACTACAAGTTCCTTTACGTGCATGAAAGTCACTGTGGATGATTCATGCTTATGGAACAAGAGGTTTGCACACATTAGTCCAACAATTTTAAAGAAACTCAAATTGTGGGATTTAGTTGAGGGTTTACCCTCAATCAAATTCGAACAAGAGAAAATGTGTGACTCATGTGCCCATTGTAAACAAGTTAGATCTTCATTTAAACCAAAACGAGTAGTAAGTACAGAGCGTCCACTTGAGTTGGTACACATGGATTTGTGTGGACCTATGAAAGTTAGAAGCCGTGGTGGATCAAGGTACGTATTCGTCCTAGTCGACGACTACTCAAGGTATGTTTGGCCTATCTTTCTATTTACTAAAGATGAAACTTTCGATGAGTTTGTGGTACTAATGAAGCTCGCCCAAAACAAGTATGATAAAAAGTTAGTTTCCATTCGTACGGATCATGGCACCGAATTTGATAATCAAGCCTTTATAGAATATTGTAGGGAGAATGGTGTAGGACATAACTTTTCTGCACCACGAACCCCACAACAAAATGGTGTCGTGGAACGTATGAATAGAACATTGGAGGACATGCCCCGCACTATGCTTTTGTAAAGTGGCCTTCCTAAGAGTTTTTGGGCTGAAGCCATTAGTACTGCATGCTATTTGCACAATAAAGCAATGATTAGACCTATTCTCAAAAAGAATCCCTATGAACTTTTAAGAGGGAGAAAACCCAATATAGCTCACCTTCGTTGCTTCGGTAGTAAATGTTTTGTCCATAACAATGGAAAAAGTAATTTGAGCAAATTTGATCCACGAAGTGACGAACCTGTGTTTGTTGGTTATTCTAATCATAGTAAAGCTTTTAAAGTTTTTAACAAAAGAACTTTGTGCATAGAAGAAAGTGTTCATGTTGTATTTGATGAAGATAATGTGCCTGAGCAAGTTGAACAGAATGAAGAAGAAGACATGAATGATCCAGACTTTCGCCTTTCAAGGGAAGACGTGCCAGAAAATAATGAAGAGGTTATTGAAGGAATCAATGATGAACTTGATAAATCCGCAAATGACCTTGAAAAGAGAACTGAGACAATTGTTGATGATACGAATGTCTCTTCTCAAAATAAGGAAAAGGAAACTGAAGTTATAGCTGATGATGCTATAACTTTGAACCAGGACCAAGATGGTGTAACTGAAGTTGTACCAACTTTAGCTATAACCCCAGAGTCCAACTCAGGGGGAACCAAACTTGATTCTGAATCATTTGAGGAAAGTGATAGTTCATCAGATGATGATGAGCCTAGGAACTCTAAGAAATGGAAATATAAGAGTTCTCACCCTATGGATTCCATCCTAGGAAGTTTGAATAAGGGAGTTCAAACTAGGCGAATATTAAATAACTTTTGTTCATTCTATTCTTTTCTGTCTACCATAGAGCCTACCAACATCAAAGAAGCTCTTGCAGAATCCGACTGGATTGTAGCAATGCAAGAGGAGCTTCAACAGTTTGAACGTAATAAAGTATGGCACCTTGTGCCACGACCTCCTAATCGAACTGTGATTGGTACTCGATGGTTATTCAGAAATAAATTGGATGATTCAGGAGTTATAGTTCGTAACAAGGCTCGATTGGTCGTTAAAGGTTATAATCAACAAGAAGGGATTGATTATGACGAGACATTCGCTCCAGTAGCAAGACTTGAAGCTATTCCCTTGCTCATCGCCTTCGCAGCTCATAAAGAAATGAAGTTGTTTCAAATGGACGTTAAGACTGCATTTCTTAACGGTTATTTGGAAGAAGAGGTTTTTGTTGAACAACCTCCTGGATTTTTGAATAGCAAGTTTCAAAACCATGTTTTTAAACTCGATAAAGCTTTATACGGTTTGAAACAAGCGCCTAGGGCTTGGTACGACAGATTGTCAAAATTTTTACTACAAAATAATTTTAAAAGAGGATTTGTCGACAAAACCCTATTTCTAAAATCCGAAGGTTCTGATTTACTTGTTACTCAAATTTATGTAGACGATATTATTTTCGGTTCTACTAACAATAAGTTGTGCAAGTACTTTTCAGATCTTATGACCTCAGAATTCGAAATGAGCATGATGGGAGAATTAAAATTCTTCCTAGGATTGCAAATTCAACAAACCAAAGAAGGAATAAGGATTCACCAACAAAAATATGTCAAGGAGCTAATCAGAAAATTTGGCATGGAGAACGCTCATCCAATGGACACACCTATGGTAACTGATAAAACGTTGAGCTTAGACGAAAATGGTAAGTCCGTAGATGAGACTACATATCGAGGTATGATTGGTTCTTTATTATATTTAACTGCAAGTAGACCTGACATTATGTTCAGCATATGTGTCTGTGCTAGATTTCAATCATGTCCTAAAGAGTCACATATGATTGCAGTTAAACGTATCTTGAGATATTTAATTGGTACATCTAATTTATATTTGTGGTATCCACTTGAGTGTAATTTCAATCTAGTAGGATATTCAGATGCAGATTATGCAGGATGTTCCTTAGATAGAAAAAGTACCTCTGGATTTGCTACGTTTGTTGGACCTTGCATAATTACTTGGGGCTCAAAGAAGCAAAATTCGGTTGCGTTATCTACTGCAGAAGCCGAATATATCGCTGCAGGACTGGTATGTTCCCAACTACTTTGGTTAAAGCAACAACTATGTGATTACGGTGTTAATGTTGGTTGTATGCCTGTATTTTGTGATAATACGAGTGCTATTATTATTTCTAAGAATCCAGCTCAGCATTCTCGTACTAAGCATATAGACATTAGACATCATTTTTTACGTGACCATGTAGAAAAGGGCAACATTAAACTCGAATTTAGTAGTACTGAAAATCAATGGGCTGACATTTTAACAAAGGCGTTAGCAAGAAGACGTTTTGAGATTTTGCGGTTGGAAATTGGTTTAATCAGTAGCAATTAAATTCGTCATATTTATTTTGTGAACCTGCGTGACTGGTTAGAATAAGACGAGATTGTATGACTGTGTCCGCATATTTCATTGCTAGTATATTTGTGTTTAATACTTTGTATTTTACGTGAGTATCTTGCATATTAAGTGTTTTATGGAAATTGAATTATGAACCACACATTTGCCAAAAACCTATCTTATTCAATTTCCTAATTAAACAAAAATTCTACCCATGTATCTTATGCTAACCGAAATTCCCAACCAAAAATCACCTTACCATATCTTTTTTTTTACCAAATCATATCCTTACCATATCCCCAAAATTAATTACCTAAGATTCCCTTTCCTACCAAAATTCAAAAACAAAAAAAAAAAAAAAAAAAAAAAAGGAAAGTGGACTACTCTAGAGCCGGCACCCATGTGCCAAGTACAAAAGCAGAATACCCAATTTTACTTTTCATAATTACCCATCACTTTCACCATCAAAACACTTCACCAAATTTTTAACTCTTTCTCTCCCTCTTCACGGCACCCCTACAACAACAACAAAAAATTTAACCAAATCCTTTAAGCTTCATCCATGGCTTCCACAAGATCAAAAATCACCAAAAACCCAAATCCCAAAACTCCAAAGCCTAGCATTCCCACAAATCCTTCTCCTAATCCCCAACAAAACACACCTACCATGAACCAAACCGAGTCGGGTACGGTCCTTGAGGGTACCAAAAGAAGAAGGCTAAATAAGGGAAAAGCTAGAGTTCAAGACGAAGCTACAACTGAAACCGTTGACACGGTTCTCGAGGTGACTACACGGGTCACATTCCGTGACTTCTCACCTCAAGAGATATCTTCCGGGCTTGACAAACTCCGTCTAACGAAAGATGAGCGGAAGCTTGTCAATCGAGTCGCTCAGTACGGAATCCATGGGGGTCGTCACTATCCGAAAGCTTGGTGTGAAAAATATGCGGCTTTAGGAGTTTTCAACGACTTTCTAAATTTTCAAGAATGGGAAACCGTATCACGATTTTCGGGTCCAGTCTATCCGATTGAGGTAATCCAGTTTTTCGCTTCTGTTTCGTTAACTGCTGGGGTGTTGAATGCCGTTGTCAATGGTCGTTCGGTTTCGGTCTCCATGACTGATTTTTGTACTCTGTTTTTGGTTCCTGATGATGGAATCAAAATCAATCCGAGTACGTCATGGGACGAACTGTCGGACCAGGCTAGGTTGGAGGTAAAGAAATATTTTGATGATGGGGCTTCTTTATCAAGTTGTGTTTTGGCGGGGAATGTGTCCCCAAAATTGAAATTTATGTTGAATTTTTTGTGGAACACCGTATTTCCGCGTCGGGGAGGATGGGACAAGATTGCATGTTATGAGATGTTGGTTGTGAAGAATTGGTTGGAGGGAAACCGGGTTAATCTTCCTTTTCTTGTATTTTCTCTTATCTCACAAACGGCCTTTTCGGTAACCGAGGACAAGATTTATTCGACCCTTGATTTACCGTACGGGATGTGGGTGTCACGGCTACTTGAGTCGAAAGGGGTTGTTGATGTTAATAGTTATGGTGTTACCGCCAAGGATGATATGTGTGACACGTTCTTAAAATTCATGAAGTTGGATGCTAGTGGACCGGAGTTGATGTTTTTGACCAAGGGGGGTTCGGTCGGGTTGAAGCCGGTTGTGGCTGAATTTTTGGGGATTGAGTCTAAGTTGGATATGTTTATGGGAAGTGTGATGGAGCGCCTTGATGCGCAAGACAAGAAGATTGATGCGGTGATGGACAAGATTGTTCAAACCGTGGCATTGGGGTCCGCTAGCTCCAACCGTGACCATGGTGGGTCGGGTGTGAGTAGTGAGTTGAGATCTTGGATGACGGGTGTGGATGATTGCCTAGCAAAATTGGAGAGGAACGTTGTCGATAGTCGACAAGAGATGTATAGGCAAAGGGATCGGATGCAATTTTTGGTGAGCCAAGGAGGTTCATTGGTTAAAAGTGGTACGGAAATGCGTGAGGGGATGCATACTATCTTTGATGCGGCGGAGGCTCTTTCCTTGAAAGTTCTAAACTTTGACGTATGCCTTACCGCACAAGCTAATCACGTGAAGTCATGCCTTGATCGTCTTTCCACTCTTGAGTACCGCACCCGACTCGGTTATGTTGCACCCTAACAATATCCGCCAACCCAACATGCCTTGATCTTCTTACCTTTGTTTGTTTGTTTCTTGAACTACTCCACCATTCGGCCCATTTTGGCTTGTTAAACTTTATCCTATTCGGCCCAAATGGCAACTAACAATATTATTGTGGCTTGTAGTTTTAATTAACATTTGACATTTGATTTTGCTTGTTATATATCGTTTAATATTGCATATTTTGCATATCTATTTCTTGCCTTGACGTATTTTATTCTAGTCATTTTATATCCTTGTTCTTGTCTTTTCAATGATGCCAAGAGGGGGAAGAAATGATATGATTTGAGTCTTTGCTTAAGCTTGCTCCTTGTCAAGACTCGTTATCTCTTAAAGACTTTCAAGCTATAACTTTGGCTAAGTTGTTATGTTCTTGCGATCAAAGTTGCTATAACTTTGGAGTGCTTTGTTGAGGGGGAACCACACTTAGTCACTATGTTAGGAGAAAATCATAAGAGACTTGTCATCATCAAAAAGGGGGAATTTGTTGGACCAATTTTATAGTTTTGATAATGACATGTGTTTACGTGATAATATGCTTTACTCGATATACCATATGCGTGTAATTGTGTGCTTTAGTCTTATTATAGCTAGCAACAATAATGAGAAGAAAGATCAAAGTTAGGCATAACTTTGACAAAGTCTGTGAGACAAAGTTATAACAACTTTAGTAATAACTTTGGAAGTGAACATGGAAGTTATAGCTACCCAGGCATAACTTTAAAGAAAATCGCTTCAAGCAAGATCTACCTCAAACAACACAAGACCCAAGATGGAGGGTCTTTGTGATCAAGATGAAGAGATGGTCCGTATACTGAAGATCTTTGTGAAGATTAGATAGTATAGGTCGTCATTCGGTAACTATTCCATTCGAGAGATTTTATGTTCAAAGGTATAGCTTTAGCCTATGACTTTGGATGATAAATTATTGATGCATGATTTTGGAAATAAAATGTTTTGAAATGTTTTCAAAAGTGAAAGAGTATTTTTATATTTATCAAAAGTTTTAATAGCGAATATATTTATGAGATTCTATTGGTTAGTAATACAACTTATGAGTTGTCATGCTACCTAGGGTTTCTAATATATTTTATCTCAATTTGTTGTTAACCTAATTAGCCCACCTAGTGTTTAAGCCACCTAGGGTTTCGTGGAAACCTAGGTTTGTGCCACCTAGGGATGCGTGCCTCCTAGGGTTTCGTGAGCTAGGGGATTTCGGCCTCCTTTGGTTGTTTCCCTTGTTTACCTAATCTAGGATTCTATTATATCTTTACAACAATATTTTGAGTTATTAAAGATAAATATATTTCTATAAGATAATTTAAATAATATTTTGAGATAAAGATATTTCTAAAAGATAAGCAAATATTATTTTATGATATTAAAGATAAATATTACTTCTAATACCATAAATACTCCTTCACATATCAATTGGAAAACACACGAAATCACACGAACAACACGTTACATACTTACTTGTGATTATTTTCCAAAATCGTTTTAAAGCAAACCTTTGAGCAAATATTTATTATTTTTAGAGTTTGTTTTTAAAAGAGTCGTGCATCAATTATTATCAATCGCTTGAGTGAAATACGTTATTGGATAATAGTACATCATTATAAGCGTACAATTCTTTAACGGGAATCTGTGTGAGTTATATTGTACTTTCTTATTAGCGTAAGATAGTATAGAGTATTTAGCGATACTCACCTTGAGTTATAATCATAGTGTTGATTATACGAGTGGGTTGATAATTTTTGTAATCCGTACAAAGGTACTAAGAATTATTAATCGACAATAGTGGACGTAGGTTTCAATGTGTGAAACTGAACCACTTCAAAAATCGTGTGCCTCCCTCTTATCTCTTTACTTTTGGTTATTTCGTTACTCGTGCTTACTTTGATTAATTAATTAAGTTGATTTTAATTCATAAGATCAAATAATTAATTACATATCATATAAATCGAAAAAGTGGGGCTAGTTTTTAATACTCAATTCACCCCCCCCCCCTCTTTCGTATTCGATCAATAGACTCTACACTCTATAACTTCCCATGGTGGATTGGCCCCCAAAATATAACAAATAACAGAATTATTCCAGAATTCTACCTCCGATTGGATATCTTAAGCTGTAAACTGGAGTAACCCATCATTTTCTTCCTCCTCAGCAATTGTGTCAAGAATAGAAACATTCCTACCTCCTTGTCTGAGATTCCATCCTTCCCCATCTTGCTGTTCATCTTCATCTTCTGCAAGATTGAGTACATGAATTCCCACCATTTCCTTAAGCGACTTTGTTTTCATCGCATCCTCCCAATCCGGCTTATTGATAGCTTGTAACTTACTACCTTGATTTTGTTTATATTTTGTTGTTTTTAATGTAGATAACGGTGAAAAACGATTAGCAGCACTTACTACCTTGATTTTGTTTATATTTTGTTGTTTTTAATTTCAACTTTGGTATTTTGATACAAGTTGTAGTTCTCATCCTTCTAATTGGATTAAGGGCATGAGAAGAAAGACAAGGCAAAGCAAGCTAAAAGGGATGTCCAAGATGAGGGAGCTAAAGTGGCCACCCCATAGAGGAGACCTATGATTGGCTTGGCGCTATCTTGCTATTTGTCTTTCTAGTTATTTTGAATGTCGTTTTGGAACTTTTGATTTCCGTGTTAGACATGTAAACTGGTTATTATTTCCATTTTGAAAGACAATTGTTTTACTCTAGAATGATGGCTTAGTTTTCAACCAAAGTCATTATGTTTATGGAATTTATGTTCTAAACTTTTCATTATACAAAGTTAATATCGTAAACATAAAGTATTGCGACAAATTGATCATATGAGAAAATATAATGATTTGATCATTATATTCACCTAAGTTATGAAATGGATTCTCACTTATGGACTTGTGATTCAGTATCACAGCTTATTTGAAATAAGAAAGATTAATTGAAATACACAGTGAGTTTATGAAATCATATTATGGGATTTACAATCCATATAAGTCCTAAGATAAGATCTTATAATGCCAAAATGACTCCATACGAGTTATGGAAGGGATAAGAGCCCTAAATTTAATTTGTTCAAGACATGGATGAAGATCCTAGTATTTAGCTTAGATAGAACAGTCTATTGAGACTCTAGAATACAAAGTCTAAACAAATAAGTCTATTATAGATCGCTCAAAGTTAATACGAGCATTTTACCCCTTAAACCTAGAGAACAAAGCTGTTTGTGGCTCATGGTGCTATCCTTCAAGAAAATATGTGTATGTTCAAAAGGATAGAGTGGGAGAAAATTTGCCACCAATTAATTTTGGATAGGGAGACAAGAAAAAATGTTCTCAACTCGTCCAAGGTTAGAGGCTAGTAATTAAAAAATTTTACTTTTTGAAAGTAATACGAATATAATCTATAAATTGGCGAATATAATTTTCAATTCGAATTTGTTACATAAGAGCCTTAAGAATCAAAGATGGAATCTATATATATAAATAAATTTCCTTGGAGAGGTTTGGACTTCTCTAGTTTAATTTCATAGATGGACATAAAGATGTCTAAATATTTAAGTTGAAATATAAACATCTTTGAGATCTAAGTTATCGTTACTACACCTAATTGAAAGTATATCTATAACAAGTAGTTGTTGAAAACTACTTTTCTGAATGGGTATTTAGAAAAGGGGTGTGTATGTGACATAAACATATAATATCATACAAAGCTTGAGAGATCAAATGTGTGATCCTAAGAGAGCGCTAAAGAGGTTTTAATGATCGTTTCATGATAAGAAATAATGGTTTCCTCGAGTTGTCGAAGAGCCATGTTTATACATGAAGTTAGTGGGAGCTAGATCTATTATGTATGGACATGAAGATTAGTAGGAGTAAATTGTCTTTCATGTCTTGTATGTAAGAGACATATTAATCATTGGGAATGATGTACTGACACTGTCTTCCGTGAAGGAGTGTTTGGGAAATCACTTCTAGATAAAAGACTTGGAAGATGCATATCGCATCTCAAGTATCCAAAATCTAAAGTGATAGATGAGAGAGGATATTGGCATCAAGAAGATAATATTATATTGATAAGGTTCCTTCATCTAAGTATCAACATGATAATGAAGTTATTCATATTGATGAAAGTGGGATCACTATGAAACAGTCATAGTCATCCACTGACCTTAAGAGTTATTGATCACATGAAATCAATTACTAATGTTTCCGCCATTAGACCAATCATGTATGCCATGATATGTAAATACCTTGATGACTTGTATGCTTGGAGCATGACAAGCCAATAACAAATTAATCCATATGAGAGTCATTGGATAGCCTTCAAGAACATCCATGAGGTTCTCAAGGAGAACTAGGAATTCATTCTTGTGTTTGGTAGTGATACCTTAGTTATGTGTTAAAGGTTACACAAACCCAAGTTTCCACACTTATTAGGATTTGTCGAAATCCGAGGCTAACGTTTGTTATATTAAAAGCGAATAGCTAAAGAGCATGATTGAAGAGTCAATCATTAAGAATTCTACAAATGGAGTCTTAGTACATTATGATAAGGATAAGGTGGCTATTTATGGAACTAATGATAGATTCTTTCACCGAGATACCTATCACATAGTTATAATGATAACAAGTGGGAGCATCTTTCAAGATAAAGAGTTTAACACTAGATAGAGATCTAGACATGTACTTAGATAAATTCATGTTATTAGGAATAACGTTGAATGGATAGACAAAGCAATTCATGAGGTTGGAATAAATGGATACATGGTTATCCACTACTCAAGCCTTTATTGCATTTGGAAAAGATCGCCATGAAGTATCATGGAACTAGTATACTTTAGATTATAAGATATGAAGCAATAACATTGTGTTGATTGTTCATATATGATAATCACATTTATCGTTTAGTTTCTAAAAACTTATTTTGTGCTTTGTTCTATCCAAGTAGGTTGAGTGACAACTTTGAACCCTATTCAGGTGAACTGGATTAACATAACATTGGGCCCTAGTTGCTTATTAGGGCTCAGCAAAAATATACGATACGGTTTTAATATACGGATATGATACGGTATACAGTTTTAATTACACGGATTTCCGGGTACACGATAATAATTTCCGGGTATATGATACGGTTATACAGTTTTTGACACGGTTTAATTAAAAATAACAAAAAGTTGTATGCGAAACTTTGGGTTTGATATGTACTAATTTGAGTGAAACTTTGTGGCTCAATATTTGGATGTGAAACTTGCAATGTATGTAACTACTTTGTGGGTGTCAAAGTTTTATGTGAAGCGATGAAAGTTTGCATTTTAGCATCTTAAAACTAACTTTGCAAGGAGTTCTGTTTCGTAATAATATGCCTAATAGATTATATGGGCATCCTAGTAATGGGGCGTTACTAATTTTGTGAAATCAAATTTTGAGTTTTGACCATTATTAACTAAACCGGATCCGGATATACGGTTTTCGGGTACCCGATTTAACTGAGTATACGAAAACCAGGTACCCGGTTAAACTGGGTCGTATCCGGGTATTATTTTTTGGCCTTAGAAAAACCGGATACCCGATACGGTTTTTAAAACCGTATCGGGTACCCGGTTTTGCTCACCCATATTGCTTATATGAGGCGACGTCTCTAAAGTGACTGGAGTGTGATGCGATTGACGGCAAGTTCAAGTCCCATAGAGTCATGAGAGATGATTAGTCGATCACATAGGTAGACTGTATGGGACACTCTGTCGGGTAGTGACCGCTTATAGAGTTCTGGCAATTCATATAGCCTAGTCGTGGGGAGAGCTACTATGGTATTCTTTTTTAGTCAATTATTTAGACTAAAGACTGTTCGCCCAAGTCGACACAGTTTCTGATTGACTTTGATTTTTGCCCCAAGCCATTCTGTAAAATGGGGTGAATGGGCAATTTTTGGTTCATAAAGAATTGTGTGTGTACGGAGGGAATAATGCGATAGGAATTGTCCAACCCTTTGTCAGGGTTAACTAAATCTCAAGCCCACTCGAGGAGTAGTGAACTGGAAATGTGCAGTCACGCTGGAAAGGTATCTACTGTAGATAACTTCGGTCAGGCAGTTACTCTCCAGATCGAGGAAACCACTCAAGATATGATCACATGTAAGTACTATCTGCAAGACACCTTGCATTGAGTGGGAGCTTTTAATAGGACAAGATATAACACCCGCAAATGTACCCTATTTGTATCTTAACAATATTATACGGATACTTTTCAGCGTAATTTTAGATTTGGTCTAGAACTTAGTTTTCCGTGTCAAATTTAACAAATCCGAGTTCGTATTCGGACTCTACTCGAAATTTCGTGTGAGTTACGCCTTAAGGCGAATTTTGGGCTTTTTCCCTCAACTTTTTCCACTCACTCACCTTATAACCCTAACTCCCTCATTTTCCACTCATCTTCTTCACTCACCTCTTCTTCCTCATACAAACCACCAAAACCCTAAACTCCATTTATGAATCAATTTGGATTCATCACTACTCCTTCATTACTCACCCAACTCTTCTAATTTTCATCATAATCTTCCCCTCTTATCGTCCTCTACCTTGTTTGGTAATAAAATTACCGTCTTTCTCATTTTCAATTTTTCCGACTTTCTCAAAGGTGAATTATATTCATCTTTTGTCGTCTTTGTATAGGTGGAGACCTTCAAGACCCCGACTAAGATTTCTATCTAGTGGAGGAAGGCTTAGAAATCGATTGAAGACGCGAAAAGGTAACGGTGAAGGGTTACTCGATATCAATACGTGATTTAATGTGTTTTTGATGTTAGTAAACGCATTTAGAATAGGATGATTATTCATAAGATTTGTGTTATTGATGATAGTTATTACTTGTTGATAATTGTTATTGAGTATTGATGATTGATGATGATAGTTGATGTTTGTTGATGTTTATTGGTGAAGTAAAGATGATTTCGTGCATATGTTGTTGGTTTCAATCACTCGTTGTTGTTAAACTTGTGTGTGGATCTATTTTGGGGAAGCCTTTGTTGAGTTTAGAACAAAAAAAGAGATGTCTCGACCCAAGTCACTGTCGTGAAACTCATGTAACGAGCGTGAAATAAGAGGCAGACCCAATACCCTTGCGTAACAGACATTTCACGGGCGTGAAATGCGAGTCACGGTCGTGAAACTCATGTCATGAGCGTGACATACAAGTCACGGTCGTGACGACTGCAGTTTTCCTGTACAGACCCATTTTCGTAAAATAATCATATCTCCTTCGTTACTTTCTTGTTTTGGGCTTGTGACCTACCGCTGGAACCGTAAGAGGATAATCTATCTTCTGCATTTGAAATTTCTTCATTTTCATATCTAGAACTCTAGTTATGACCTTTTGAAGTGGACCCTTGTTTTAATAGTTTCCAAACTTGTTGTTTTGAGTTGAGATTTATGTTTCTTATTCATTATACTTCTTAAACTTGGTCTAATGCTTATTTAATAACGTATTGTCTCATGTTTATCATTGTTACATTTATATCACGCTTGTATCGCATGTTTTGTGGCGGATTTTGATATGTCCCCCTTTGAGTCGGTTTTACAAATGTTATGGTTTGAGCACTAATTGTTATGTGCTTTGTACTATCATTCCCCTGGCTACCTCTTCGCTCGTAAGGCTGGAATGTCGGAACGAGGAGTGAATCCTTACTGCTTAATTGCATGTGTTAGTGGGCATATGACGACGTTGTTGGGAGGCGAACGCTTTGCGTTGATCGACCCGGCCGTCAAATGTTGTATACTTGCGAGGTGGTGTCATTGCATGTAGCGTACCGCTTGTTATGATGCTTGTGCCCTTTTCCGCCTCTTTCCTGAAGGTTGACCGAATTTGGGGTACTCAGCGTCTATGATTGACCGAGTCTTGGGATGCGAAATGTTTATCGCATGTCGAATCGGAAAATGTGATTCCGAGAGTCTGGCCAGATTTAGACTAGGATCGTATTATGATCGTCGTTCTACCAGGAGGAAATTAGTCTACATATACGAAATGTATTAAATCGTGTATGCGTTCAGGGAAATGTCTTATCCCGTGGATGCGATTTTAATCATACTTGCCATGTACACGGTGCTAGTGCGTGTCATTTACAGTGAGAGATGTTGTCAATGTATTGGACGTTTGAATGGATGATTATGATTGATTATTTGTGATCTTTGGATGACTTGGCATGTTTTGTTTGTCGAGTCTCAATCTTATCAAACTTATGCCGCTAACGGTGAGATGCAAGCCCTAGTGAGTATATGGTTGCCTAAGAGTGTTTTCCCCGAGTCAATTTATAATCTGATGCGTACAGTTCATATGTCGAGTTCTATCTTATCAAGTGTATATCACTAACGGTGAGATGCAAGCCCTAGTGAGTGCATGGTTGCCTAAGAGTGTCTTCCCCGAGTCTATCTATAACATGATGGTTACGATTTTGTACTTCATGCACCTATATCTTTATATATTGAATTGCCTATTTATTCTTCTCGTATTTCACATGTATATTTATATATGCATGCTTCCACTTTCGTATTTCCATTTAAGTATGTTATTTGTGATATGGCAGGGAGAACCCGGAGTTACTCCCCACTGACTGTGGCGTTCATGTTTTTCATGGATGAACAGGTTGCTTGCTTGGATGGATTTTGCTTGTTGTATTTTGGGTTCGGGTGTGAGCTAGCGGGCGTTGGTCTTGACGAATCACCCCTAGACGTTTATTAGCTAGTTGCTAAACAACTTTGAGATTTGATAACATTTTGAGAGACTTCATCTCTTTGTAGTATATTCTATTTTAGTTTGGATTTATTTGACATTCCTCGTAATTTTATCTTAGCATGTAAAAAGTTTTTAAAATACCATATTTTCCGCTATATAAATCACATGTTTGTTATGTTTTATTTCTGCATTTGCGAGGGTTGTCACACAAGAGAATTGGTGACACACACTTGTTTCAGACAAGTGAGAGATTGTTGGAGTAAGTGTCCTCAACAATAGTGCAATCACTTAATTAAATCTCAATAACAAGAATACAAAGGGATGATAAATATTATAGTCAAATGATCCACATTAATCGGTAACGATTGGCTTACTAGAGTTTGACGTTACTGCCGTATGATGGTGGTGATCAGTTGATCCATTGAGTTCACACCAAAAGGATGATTCCCTAATCATGAAAGTTAATTAATTGTATAGCGATACAGATTAATTAATCCCTTAAATTGAACAAGTTTATATTATAAGTGAAAATGATATCTTATTGTAGTATGACTAATTAAGATTCAATTTAGTAATTTAATTGTTATATTACTAAGAATGCTTAATGTTTATGAAACATTTGAGATAAGCATGATTGGTTGATCATAATTATAATTAGTTGTAGATTATATTATCCAAATATGAGATGACCCATTTTACATACATGTAATTATAAATTACTCCCTCCTATTCTCAATAACATTCCCCATTTTTATTTTCGTCTATTCATAATACTTTCCCTATTTCCTTTTTTGGTAAGTGTTTGTGTGGTCCAAATTTAATTATATAGTGGGGTACTGTATTTGTGTGGTCCAGATTTAATCATATGGTGGGGTAGTGTGTTTTCTTAATTTTTGTGATAAAGTGAAAGGGGAAGGTTATTGAGAATAGGAGGGAGTATTACTTAAAATGTTAATTGGAATTTAATTGTTATAAGATTATATTTAAATTAGTTAAAAATACATTTATAAGCATAATTACATGTAACATGTCACATGTCACATGTCACACATATGACATATGACAAATAACAAAAGATAAAATGGTCACCCATGTAATATGGTGCACCGGTTTTGGGGGCTAGGGTAGAGGTTTAGGTTTTAATTATTGTTCTAGTTAAGACTAGACAATATGATTATAACCTATAAGCTTAAAGCTAGTCTACTTTCTTGTAAAGACAAAAAGTAAGAAGCAGGCTCTCCTCTCCCCATGCTTGGCCGGTTTTGGTGAGCTCTATAAGGAGATGTTTTCTCCTCTCATTTGATTACACTTAATCTCATATTCATTTTGTAACTTTCTCACACTAGAAAACTTAAGAGGTTTCTCTTATAATCAAGTTCATATATTACTAATAGCTCACAATATTACTAAGTGTTGTAATGGTTGTATTAGTATATTATTGACGGGTTCCTCTCATATTATCTATTAAATAATATAAGAGGAGATTAGGGATATTCTAGGCGCCACTTAGAGGTGTGTCTCTACACTTGAGGTTAAAGAGTTCATCCCATATTCATTTAGCTCAAGAACAAGAGTAGGAAGGTGTCCTACTCTTGTGCCCTTTTCTGCCAAAACCAAAGTTAGAAAACAAGCTTTCTTCTTATCTTTATATTTTATTGTTCGCATGCACTAGATCTAGGACAACTAGTTCAAGACTTAACTAGTTAATCATAAAAACTGTCTTATGAGGAGGTTTTTGAACCTAGCATTGTTTTTCTCACTTTTCTGATCTAATATCTCCTTTGGGACTTCTACATAAGTTAGTGCCTTATATAGCTCAATAGTCTCAACCTCAAGACTATTGAATGGATCACTAACGTACTTCCGCAGCTTCGATACATGGAATACGTTGTGAACTCGATCAAGAGCAGGTGGCAATGCCTACTAATACGCCACCCTTTCAATCTCATCCAAGATATCATAAGGACCAATATATTTCCGACTCAACTTGCTCCTCTTGCTAAATCGCATCATGCTCTGCATAGGTGACACTTTCAAAAGAACCATATTACCCACTTGAGACTCAATGGGGACATTGTAGATCAGTATAACTCTTATGTCGGTCCCGCGCCGCTTTCATCTTTTGGCGAATCAACTTAACCTGTTTAATCATATCCTGAACCATCTGTGGTCCCAAAACTATAGACTCTCAGCTACCATCCCAACATACCGTACTTCTACATCTACGCCCATATAAAGCCTCGAAAGGTTCCATTCCAATACTCTTATGGTAACTATTGTTGTAATAAAATTCAATCAAATCCAATTTATCTTCCCAATTACCACAAAAGACATTACACAAGCTCGCAACATATCTTCCAAGGTGTTAATTGTCTTCTCCGTCTGACCATCCGTCGCTGGGTACTCATGATTAAGGTTGTCCATATTACTTCCTGCAACGCTTACCAAAACCGAGAAATAAATTGCGCATTACGATCCGACATAATATCCTTCAGAACCCCATGAAGCTTCACTACATTCTTCCTATACATCGTTGCCAACTCGATCTTGTTCCACGTATCCTTCATAGGAATGAAGTGAGTCGACTTGGTTAATCGATTAACGATCACCCAAATCATATTATTACCTTTCCGAGTCCGCGGTAGCCCCACTATAAATTCCTTCGATATCGATTCCCATTTCCAATTCAGATCCTCAAGAGACTGAATCTTACCTAGCGGTCTTCTCTGCCCCCCCCCCCCCCCCCCCTCCCCTCCTAATTCGCTGACACATCAAACACCTAGCCACAAACTCTGCCACATCTTTTTTTATCCCTGGCCACCAAATGTCTTCTTGAGATCTTTGCACAACTTGTCCCCACCCGTATGTGCTGGATAAGAGGTACAATGACCCTCAGTCAGAATCACTTTCTTTAGCTCCACATTTCTAGGCCCACACCACTGCCCCTCAAATCGAACACTCTCATCCGCATGAATATAAAATATAAGAGTAGTACCTTCCGCTACCCCTTTCCTCCATTGCTGAATCTTGGGATCTAGTAACTCCTTCCTCCGAATATTGTAATATAACTCAGGTTCGATCGTCAAATCATTGGTAGCCTCCCCCTTGCGAATAAAATAAATGCCCATCTTCGCTACCACTTCCTTCAATCGCATCAAAGACAATGTGGTACATAAAGAATGTTCACTCTTCATACTCAGTGCATCCGGCACCACTGTGACAACCCTCGAAAAACGCGGAAATAAAAAGAAACAAGCATGCATAAATATTGTGGAAAATACGGAGTTTTAAAAATTTTACATGCCAAAGTACGAGGAAAATCAAACGAATAAGAAAGTGCAAATACTACAACGGAAACATAGTCTCTCCAAACAAAGTCAGGTCTAGTAAACTAGAATTAAGCGAAATGGGTAAGACGTCTAAGTCTGATGCCCGCTAGCTCACTCAGTAAACCCCAAAAAGAAGTATCATCAATCAATCTGTGCATTCATTAAAACATGAATGCCACAGTCAGTAGGGTGTAACTCGGGGTTCTCCCAGCCATATCACATTCAAACGCACATAAACAAGTATAGAAACATATATCATCATGCATACATGCATGCATATCATGTGAATTATAAGTAGAACATTTCATTATAGCATTAATAACATAAACATGCGACATTGACTTAGGGAAGACTCCCCTTGGCAACCACATGGATCATCGTTGGCTTGCATCTCACCATTAATGACCATGTGCTTGAGAAGGTTAGGGACTCGACATACAAACCAAACACAAGCATCCAACAATTCCAAGTATACAATCCAATATGTAATCAAACATAAGCAAACACACTCTCACGGTAAATGACACGCACTAGCATATTTACTTATCAAGTATGACCAACACGTCCACGGGATAAACATTTCCCTGAACCGTATACGATAAACGTCTCGTACACAAAAGACCCATTTCCTCCCAGTAGGACGACGATAATAATACGGTCCTAGTCTAAACCTGGTCAGACTCTCAGGATAAGACGTGTACCAGATTCGACATGCAATAAAAATTTTGCATCGAAGACTCGATCAACTCAAAGGACGCCGTGTACCCCGAATTCGGCTAAACTACGCGAAAGAGGCGGAAAGAGCACGTGTATTATCTTCCGGCTAAACTAAGCGGAAGACAAAGTCAAAACAAACATGCGAGTACGCTACATGCAACGACACCACCTCGCAAGGATACAACATTTGACGGACGGTTTGATCACCGCATTGCGTTCGCCTCCAATAACGTCGTCATATCCCCACTAACAAATGAAACAAGTATCAAGGTTGTACCCTATCGCTTCGAAATCAAGTCTAACAGGTATAGAGGTGCAACCGATAAATGAGAGTTCAAAATATCCAATAAACAAGACTCCATCTATTATTCAAGGCATAATCGACTCAAAGGGGGAAGCAGGTTAAAACTGTAACTATACATGTGAGAAAAGCACGTGAGATATTGCGTAGTCTTATTATGAATATTAAATGTCATTACATAAATTTATATGATAAAAAAACCATATGAGTCATTACATGTGAAGACAAGTGAAAGAAGAGAAGGAAAAAGGGAGCAGGGGGCCTCAGCTGGTCAAGGGGGACTGGCAGCCGGGTGGCCGGCTCGAGGATTATTCACCAAAAGAAAACCAACCAAACCTCAGGGGACTCCTAGGCGGTCAGCTGACCGGCGGCCGGTCAGCCGGCTGGGAATTTGGGTCAATCTTCAAATTTCTAGAAAACACAACAGGGGACTCCTAGCTGGTCGGTCAACTAGGGGGGTCGGGACATTTCAAAATTTCTAGAAACAAGGCAGGGGCTCTCAGCCGCTCGGCCGGCTGGGGGTTTCCCTTGTCCAATTTTCGCCAGGAACACCAAATTCACTTTAAGGAGGTTCCCAGCCGGTTGGGGGACAGTAGGCAACCGGCGGCTTGGTACCCGGCTGGGACTCCTTTTGTCCGAAAATCAACTTCAACACAAGTTTAAGCCAAATCTAATTACACCCATTCCCAATTACCAACATCAATCATTAGAAAACCTCATTTAATGCAACATATGAGTAGCAAATCATTCCATAGAATCATTAAAACATTATGAGACTTAACATTTAAGATATTAAACATATGCTTAACCAATAATAAGATGGATTCAAAATTATTAACAAACATTTGCACAAGTTAAGCACATCAGATGAATTCGACCAACAATTAAGTAGTAGTCACCAATTCTTGCTAGTATAACACAAAACACTCATCTTTTCATGTGAAACTCTATCCTAAACACATAAATACATAATATGTGACATCGAGTAACCCGTCTACTGATGAGTCATAATTATATACATATTTGTGCCTCCCCAAGTCAGTTTTGTTACACTTTTATGCTTACTCATATGATTAGATGCCATTATATGTTAAAATGTCGATACTCCGCTTTTGTGTGCTATTGTGTAGATTTGGTGCGATTCGGATGCATTAGATCCATTGCAACGCAAAATGGACACTTAATTTGGAGAATTTATGCTTGACATGGTGCTCAAGAAAGAAACTAGAAGGAATGTCAAAGAAATTAGTTGGAAAGACAAAAGAAATGTGAAACGAGAAGAAAGAATAGTTGCTTTCACAAGTCTCAACTTCAATCTTTAATATATTGAGTTCAACAAGTCGCATAAAGCTGATTCACATTCCAAAATCAATATCTTTCTCTTAGCTTTCCAACGATAGGTCACACGTCAAATTAAGATAAGTAACAAAGAAATGGTAGCCGTTTGAAAGTTAGAGCGCAAAGCTGAGAAGTACCACAGACACTCGCTCGAGTGCACCATTACTCGATCGAGTGTTTGTAAGACGAAGAGTTTTCCTAAACTTGCTTTAAGTCGGTTTATTATGTAGTATAAATAGAAAACTCGCCCCTTATTATTTCTAATGCTTTTTATTACTTTAAAACTCCTAAAAACTCTTTGAATTAGTTTTGCTACTCATATTATTTCAGATCTACAAGTTTATTTTTTTAGTTCATCAATCCTTCAAATTCGGTATTTTGTAATTCTTCTACTCATTATTATTAGTTCAACTTCTTGTTTGTTAATTGCTTTATTATTCTTCTCCTTTATGTAATTAATTATGTTTGCCTTTAATTATATTATCGTTGCACTACAAAAAAAGGATTTCATTAGCGACAGAATATTTGCGACGGACATAAATTCCGTAGCTAAAAAACCTTTGCGACGGATCCTGCGACGAAAATAGAAACCTGCGACGGAGTTGCGACAGACATTCCGTAGCAGAGTTTCCAGCCATGGCGCCTAGAAAATTTTACATGGCGGGAACTTCTGCGATGGAATTTCCGTCGCAAACGAGATATTAGCGACGGAACTTGCGACGGATTTTCCGTCGCAAAAGCAAATCACTGACTGAAAAATCATCACTGGAAAGCCAGGTGGCAAGTTGCTATGCGACGGACCTTGCGACGAAAATTCTGTGGCAAGGCTTTTTTTTATATTTAAATTGCGACGGACTTGCGACGGAATGTTTTGGATATATCCGAACAGCCTTTTCTCTTTCCCCGTGTTATCTTTTACAAAACCCCCAATTATTTTACAATCGTCAACCCTACCCAAGACCCCACCGGCGCCACCCTAACCCAAGACCACCGGAGCCACCACCTACACCACCGGATCCTTCAATTGGTACGCCCCTCTTTCTCTCTCTCTCTCCCTCTTCTTAAATTGATTTTTCAGATCTAGCACCCCCTCCCCTTGCCAGTGCCACCACCCCCTCCCTTTGCCGGCGCCACCTTCTTCCTCTCCTTGTCGGCGCCACCCCCTATCCCCTGGCTGGACCCGTCGCCCCCGTCCTCTTTCCTCCTTTTCCCCTTTCTCTTCTTTCTGCTTTTTCCCTCCCTGTCGGCGCCGCCGTGGCCTGCCGCCACCACCCCTTCCCTGCCGCCGCCCCCACCCCATCTTTCCCTCCCTCCTTTGAATTGTTATAATTATTAATATAGTATAATTATTATTACTCCCTCCGTCCCGGTCATTTGTCTACCTTTACTTTTGGCACAATTATTAAGGAAATGTTGTTCATATATGATAGACTTAGTACCCGTTCAAGAATTACACATTAGGTGTAATTCTTGAATAGTCCCTGTTTTGGGACTGTCTTTGAATCTTTCATGCCATTTAGGTAGTAAATACTAATTATTTTTTTAATTTTTATTTGACGATTAATTTTGGTTGATAGTTCCTTTAATGTTCTCTGAATACATATGTCGAGTGACAAGTCATTCAACATTGTGTATTTTGAGAACTGTAGGGAACTGCTACCGAATTTTCGTCTCATAACAATTAATTAAATGGTTAGTATTTACTAATGGTATGAAAGATTCAAAGATGGGTTTAGGTTGGAGAGATAAGGACCCATGAGCTCGAAATATTGTTTTTTTGCAGGTTGAAGATGTTAGATAGTTGTTGTTGTTGTTGTTGTTGTTGTTGATGTTGTTGTTGTTGTTGTTGTTGTTGTTGTTGTTGTTGTTGTTGTTGTTGTTGTTGTTGTTGTTGTTGTTGTTGTTGTTGTTGTTGTTGTTGTTGTTGTTTGTTGTTGTTGTTGTTGTTGTTGTTGTTGTTGTTGTTGTTGTTGTTGTTGTTGTTGTTGTTGTTGTTGTTGTTGTTGTTGTTGTTGTTGTTGTTGTTGTTGTCTATTAGTAAACTTTTAGTTCTTGTTGTTATTGTTTTGAATATTTATTTAAGTCGATAATAATAATTATAAACGTGTATGTAGATTTGAAATGAAAAGAGTACAACGAGCGTGGATGTATGAAAGATTGGATTGTAATAAAAACTTAAGGCAGGAGTTTGTAATGGGCGTTAATGAATTCATTAATTATGTTAAGAAAAAGAAGATTACGGTAGATGTAAGAAAATTAGGTGCCCATGTGTAAAGTGTAGAAATAGAAAATTTTTAGCCGAACAAGAAGTACGAAAACACCTAGGGCTTTGGGGCTTTGCGATGACTATTATGATTGGGTGTGCCATGGTGAGAATTTTCATTTGATTGTATGGGCGTTTGCAAAACAATTTCATTTGAGTTGTTGACAGTTGTTTTTATTATTCATTAATACCAATATATAGTTTCTTGTCATTTAATTGTACATGTTTATTAATTCATGACAACATTGAATAGTTTAGTTTTTCTCTATATGGCGGGCGGACGACGAAGAAGAAGAGGTAGTTGTAGTAATGTAGAAAACAGAGCGCAGAAGGATGAGATGAACAAGTGAATGACAGGAACGTGCCACTGACACAGGTGGATACTACTACTCGCAGAGTCCGCCTCGATCCGGATGAGGAAACAGGTGTATGGTAAGACTAGTTCACTTTTACTTTAATTGTTTAATTATAATTATGATTATTTAAAATATCATAATATTTATATATAATGTATGTAACTATGATCATTAGTTTCAGGTTCAGTGACTCAGATGTGGTTAAACTGATTTCGGAGACCATAACCTGCGGATACAAGGAGCATGCGCCAAACTTGAAAGAGGCGTCAAATAATTTGCGGTCGTCTTGGTGGAACTGGTTTGAGGTATAATTATTTAAATATTATAATTATCTCTATTTAAATTTGTTTTTCTCAATTTATCTTTTTATTGATTTTTATTTTTTTGTTTATTTACTTAATATTTTCCTAACTTTATATTTTTAATCATGACAGCAAAGGGTTTCTTTCGATCCTTGCCATACAGATATGGTAAGGAAAGCTTGAGAATACGCCATGAAGACTCTTTTACGTCATATGATCTACCAAGCCTCGCAGAAAGACGAGGAGCACAGGCCGAGTTGGATTCCTTTGGACTTATTTAGAAAGCTTAAGAATAGGCTTGTCGAAGATCCTTCTTTCGTTGCGAGATCTCAATCAGCCTCGGCTAATCGTAGGTCAGGATGTGAAGAGAAGGGAAAGACGTTGCCTACTACATTATGGGTAGAAAAAACACCTTGAGAATCATGGACGAAATGATATATATACATCTTCTTTCATTTTTTATTTATTTATCTAATTATAATTTAATACTTATATATATATATATATATATATATATATATATATATATATATATATATATATATATATGTTATACTAACAAGTATTTAAATTATTGTAGGTTGGGAAAAATTCAGCTGATATCCCAAATGTCGTGCAAGTCTTAGAGAAGACAAAGAAGCACAAGTTTCGTGGATGGTTATCAAAAAAACCAGCTGAACTCTTTGTAAGTTATGCATTTTTTTGTTAAGTGATTTATGTTTGTCATTTATATATTTAATTACATTAACTATTTAATTTAAATGACAATTACTAATTCTGAACTTGTTTGTGATGCAGAATAAGATCATGTCAAAGAAGCCTCAGCTTGAAAGTCAAGGAGTCGAAAACATCGACGATAATGAGATCTATTATGAGGAGACTGGATTTGACGAGAAAGGAAGATGCTACGGATTGGGACCAGCGGCGGATTATTTGTTTGACTATCATAGGCACTCTGTTGCTACCTCAACCCCGACTCAGTACACCCAAGGTTTGGCTACTAAGTTGTCAAAGGAGAATGCGGCACTTAGGCGAGAGCGCAACGAGCAAGCTCGAAGGATTGCAGCTATAGAAGAGTACTTGAGTCAGGTTGCAAGAAATTCTACTCACAGCTGCAGAACTGGAGGTTCTAACCAGGGTCGAGACGACTTTGATGATGATGGCGGCGATAATGCTAGGCCCAACCCATTCACCCCTTTCCCTCCATTCACTCCGTGTGGTTTTGTGATTAGTTAACTATTTGGAACTTAAAACCTTTTATTTGTAAGACTTTACTTTTATGATATAAAATCAAAACTTTGTTCATGCATGGTTTTGTGTTACATTAGTAACTTTGTTGGACGAGTAACTGCTAGAAAACTTCTGTTATTTGCAGGTTTTTTGACGTTTTAACGCGTAGAGGGGATGCAGGAAACAGCCATTTCCTGGAAAATACAGGCGTTTTTGCGACGGAATTTCCGTCGCAAAAATTGACTGACTTACAGCCAAGTCAAAGATAAAGTCAATTGTTGCGACGGATTTTCCGTCGCAAATGTTAACTCCCTCGTTGACATGGCTGTACAGGTGGGAGTCAAGTCAAAGGGGCAGTCAATTTTTGCGACGGAATTTTTGTCGCAAAAATTGACTTTCTCTTTGACTTGGCTGCCACCTGTAATCCGTCGCTATTTATGTTGGCGACGGATAACCCGTCACAACGAACTTGCGACGGATTAGTCCGTCGCAAATACTGCTGTTTGCGACGAAAATAAGCGACGGACACTATCCGTCGCAAATCTGTCGCAAAACTGTCTCTGGCGACGGAAATACCATGTTTGGCGACGGAATAATCCATCGCAAAACGAGCTTTCTCTTGTAGTGTTGTTAGTTTAGTTATTATGAGTAGTTAATTCTTTAATATAGGGTTGAAGGGGATTTAGGTTGTTATAAGGGGATTGATTTATAAATTGATTGTTAAATTGCATAAGTTGTTGTTCAATAGTTGTCTTACTTCTCGTTTATTGATTTACTGATCATAGTTAATTAATTAGTCTTCCGAATTAGGATTATCACCGACCGGGTTAAGACTAAAATAGGCAGCGACAATTGGATAGACTAGTTTAATGATAGCGATCGCATGTTAAATCTAGATCTAAATGGCATGATTGAATCGACCGATCTTGTGACCTTAAACAACTTAATTGATTTGATTATATCCCCGGATAACATATCCTAGTGATCCTGAGACCCTAGACTTTTAATCTTATTGAATTCATCCTTTATTATTCTTGTTGTTGCAATTACTTAAAGATAACCAAAAAGCAAATCTCAAAAATTGTTACCTTAAGACGAACATAGTTATAGCAAATAGATTATTACGCCTCCTTGTAGATTCGATACCTTACTTATCGCTAATTATTAGTTAGTACTGAGTTAGGTTTATTTTGATTTAGGGAACGCGACTTTACCTTTATCATCTACGTTACCTTGCTTGCTCTTCAATTTTCTAACTCTTCTTCAATGAGGAAATAGTCTTTATCCGGATCTTGAAGGTCTCCTCCTACAATATTAACACAAAAAGATGACTAAAGTTCATCTTTTGAGAAGAATGGAAAAACGAAATTGCGTGCACAAGGGAGAGCCTTTCTTACCTTAAAAGAAAGAGAAAGAGATAAGAGGAAGAAAGCAAGAAGAATCAAAGGAATTGGCTTGGATTTGAAGGAGATATGATGATTTTGAGTTGTGAGGATTATGAGGTTCAACAATGGTGTTTTAGGTTTTTGGTGAGGAAGATGAGATTGTGTTCTTGCTCAAAAATGAGAGGTAGTGACTGGTATTGGGTTTGATTTTGGTGGGTGAAGGAATACAAAGGCCTAAAATTCATTATGGGACTTAACCCACTTAATTTTTCGAATAGAACCCGAATAAGGGATCAGAATTGACGGATTAGACACAGATTTAACCCAACTACGAAAATTCAAATCTAAGACTAAAACTAAGATTAACTAATAATAATTAAATGTTATTAAATGTTGGAGTTAGTGTCCTCCACAGTTAGTGTGATAACATGAATAAATCTCTTACAGGTTCACAGGTTATACTTAGTATTCTTATCAGTTGATCAATGTTTATCGATAACGGTTGCCTTGCTAGGAGTTTGACGTTATTGTCATTTTAATGGCGGTGATCAACTGATCCCTAAAAGTCACACCTAAAGGATGTGCATGAGAGATGTGATTATATGAAGGTTAGTCGATGTATATGACTAAAAGGTTAGTCAATGTAATGATGATACGATTATTTAATAACGATTAAATAATATTAGCTGAGACGAAGTAAATGTAATTCGTAATTAAATATAAACCGTTATATTTAATCAATGTATATAATATAAGCTTAAACGAATTAAATTCTTAATTCGTAATTAAACATAAAATGTTATATTTAATTAGCAAATTATAAATATACGGATATTTATAGTTGACGTATATATTATATGACATAATGATATAACCGAAAAAGGAAGGAGAAAAATAGTCTTTTTCTTCTCATATTTTTTGGCTATTTAGAGTTAAATAAAAGAAAATATCTTCTATTATTCTTTTATGGGAACTAGGTCAAAAAACGCTAACAACAAGAGGAGTAAAAAGGAGAAAAGACTCCTTCCTTCTACTACTTGAGGGACGGCCGAAATAGACAAAAGAAGAACAAGAAAAATTCAGATTTTTCTCTTGAATTTGATCTATCATTCATCATCACAAAAAGGAAAAAATTAGCAGTAACTTTTCTCTAATGTTCTAGCACAAGCAAGGCATATCTTGGAGCATCTTGGGTGCAACAATTAGGAGAATATCGATTTCGATATTGTTCATAGGCCAAATTTGCTAGGACCAAAGGTTAAATCTAAATTCCTATAATTTTATATTATGCAATTTCATTTATGACTCGTAATTCATATACTATAGTTTCGTTATAATCCGTAAAATAATGACGAAATATACCGATATTTCCCACAAGTGGTATCAGAGCCAAGGGCTACGAAATTATTTTATATGTTTTCATAATTGATGAAATATAAGATTAGAATCATTATTTTTCGTTTGTACTGTTCATCCGCGAAAAAAAAAATGTTGCTTTGTTTTCATTTTGATTCATTATAATTGTTGTTTTAAATAGTTGAGACGATAACATGATGAATTTGTAGTTGTTTTGATTTAATAAGGATTAAATTAAAATGTAAATGGAAATCGATTTGAATGTTCATTGCTATATATTTTTCGGTATTCATTGATTTAGATATTCATTTTAAATTGTTAAATTGAATCATCTAGTTTGTATCGATGTTTAATAATGATTAGATGTTGATATTTTGTACCGATCTTGAAAATATTAGTAACATCAAAATTTTTTTTTTATAGAAAAATAGTTTCGGGTTTTTTTATTTTGATTGAAAGTTTTTTTTTAATTCATTATAATGATAATGTTTTGTTTATTATTGTGAAGAAGTTCACAATAATTGGATACCCAATTATTTTAAAGAGATTTAAAATAATGTTGTATTAATTCATGTTAAAGAATATGAATTAAAATTGGATTATGTTTGGTTGGGATTATTGTGATTAATTAAGGAATTATCACATAATTTTGATCATTTTAAAAGGTGGTTTGGATAAATTACTCTTCATAATTAAAGAATTATGTCTTGAATGATTAATTTATAGTTGATGCATTTTATCTTGTTGAATGAATGGTTGAATGGTTTAATTTACGTATTTTTGCAATCGGTTGTAATTTGTATTACCTAGTGTGGCCTTAGTTGATCATGTTTTTGTAATGATGGAAACATGATCTTTGATGTAATTTTGAGATCTCGAATCTCCATTTTATTTTTCATTAAATTATGTTTTTAAATTAGAATGTAAATAGGTTTATATTTTGTAATTTATTAAATGTATTTTGAGAAGACTAAAGATGGAGATCGGATTGTTCACTCCCGCTACATGGACCAAGATGGAACATCAAGACAAGCTTCTCGGGTCCAAATGGGTTGGATTCCAAAGTTGTATTTTTGTTCATTTTGGTAGTTTGGCCACACTAGGACTTTGTAATATTTTTATGTATTTTTCCGTTCTTGTTGCTTATTCATCACATGATAGTTATTGCATCATATTCCGCCTAAACCAAACCACCTACTACTAAAATGCATGAAAATTGACTCATATAGTTTGAATGTTAGTTATCATAGACATAAAGATGTCACTCGAATTTAAGCCATCATTTTAGTTTATTCATTCTCGCATGCTAGATATTAGTTCACTTAAAATTGAATTAAAATAAAATTGATGGGATCTTCCTCTAAACCTAAAATTGAGACTAGTCTTTATAGGCCAAACTACTATGAATCCCTACTTCGTCGGTAGGCATATAGGACCTTACTCTCCATATGACCCCTTCTACGTTGGGTAAGTAGTGTGTGTTGACCTATTTTATCTCAACATTATAGTCCGAAGAGTTTCTCGTGATTATGATGGACTAAAGATAGAATTTACAGAACTTTATCGACCAAGAATTCTAAAGGTAGAATTAGCCAAGATGTTGGCTTATCAATTTACAGATAATTGAGTCTTGGGATCATTTATATAATTCTTGAGGGAGGTCAATTGTATAAATGCTCGAGTCTTTGCATTAAAAAAATTTTTGCACAAGACTTAAATTCAAATCGATGAGTATGCTTATTATGTTTTTCTTCTTTTTCAGAGTAGAACTCGTTTATATTGATAATACTGCATATAACAAATGGTTGGAAATACTGATATCCCTATGCCAAGTGCCACGCTCGCGCGCGAATCCTCGCTTAAAGCTTTTATGGACCACATGAATCAGTCCACGCGACTGAAGAATGACAGGTCCAACTTTGCGGACTGGGAGGCGGCATTACGGAATGCTGCCATTGCTGACGGTAAGCTCAAGTACTTGACTGAGCCAATACCGCCAAACCCAGGCCCCAATGCGAGACCTAACGAGACACTTGAATATAGTGACTTCGTTATGAAAGCAGGTGCGATAAAGAGCGTACTCATCTTTGCAATGGAAAGCAATTTGCAAAGACGCTTCATTGCCCAAGGTGCAAACAAGATTTTCACCACGCTCACTAACGAATTCTCAAAAGCACCGAGGATCGTTACTTATAAGCATACCTGTCGCTTCTTTGACGCGAAACTCCAGAAGGGCCAACCGGTTAGCCCACACATTCTTGATATGATTGAGAATGTCGAGAAACTGGAGGCACTTGATTGCAAAATCAGTGAGAGCATAGTCATTGACCGTGTGCTTCATTCACTTCATGATGGTTTTGCCCTTTTCAGGGCAAATTACTATATGAATGATATGAAGAAAAGTCTTCATCAGCTACACTCACTTCTCGTACAGACCGAGAATGATATGAAATTGAGTGGGAGCATGAAGCGAGACGTTCTCATGATTTCCAACAAGGGCAAGGTAAGGGCAAGGCTCATGGCGACCTAGCTGTAGGAAAGCCAAAGTTTAAAAAGTCAGGAAACGGCAAGAGTGGGCCTGGTGAGACCAGTGGCTCACAAGGCAAGGCAAAGAGCAAGGACGGTAACATGGAGTGCCACCATTGCCACAAGACTGGGCATTGGAGGAGGAACTGTCCCGTGTACCGTGAGGACATAAAAGCAGGCCGCGTCACTTCTGTTGGTATGTCATCTTTTATTCATATGATTGAGATTAACCATGCAAGTTTTGGAACTTGGGTACTTGATACAGGTTGTGGTTCTCATATGTGTAATCATTTGCAGGGCCTAAGAAACATCACACCTCTCTCAAAGGGTGATGTGGACCTGCGAGTGGGGAATGGAGCAAGAGTTGCTGCAGTTTCAGTGGGAACATATGTAATCCAACTCCCGAGTGGTTTTGAGTTATATTTATATAACTGTTGCTATGTACCCAGTTTATCTAAGAACATTATTTATGTTTCCGTACTAGATAAAGACGGTTTTTCATTTTCAATAAAAGACAATAGCTGTATTTTCTCTTTTAATGAAATGATTTATGGCAAAGCAGTTTCCATGAATGTAATTTATATCTTAGATCAAACCACAGACATATT